>JAECUM010015300.1:0-13605 GCA_016617855.1 Megalonaias nervosa | reverse complement strand
AGAAAAAAAACTGCTTATACCATTGTTGTGTTCTATGCGTTGTCAGCGAGACTTCAATTCTTTATTTCAGTCCATCAGTCCTATAAGAGAGTAATGGCAGTTTCCAGCAAGTTAAAATAATCTTTCTTTCTTTCTTGTTGGCGCCAACGGTTGCACACACACACACACACACACATACACACACACACACAATGAATAAATAAAAATATCAGGGAATAAATTTAATTAAAAACGACTAACTCAGCAAATTAAAAGTTCGAGGTCTGTTCGGGGGTGTGGCGACCGTTACGACTGTCATAATATCATCCACAAAACGCACTATTTCACTATCGATACGTCTTAAATGCACTGTCTCACTATCATGACAAATCAGTCGATACGTCTTAAATGCACTGTAATACTATCATTACAACATCAATCGATGCCTCTTAAATGCACTATATCCTTTGTAAAATAGGTACCATAAAGCTTAAATTCTTCCCACGTGATTTATCAGTTAACTCTCCAATTACAAAGCTATTCTTAAGCCCTGGTGAGCAGCTAGAGAACATTATGTGATAAGTTAGCAAAATAGTAATATTTGAATAATTTATTCAGCTTTACACTAAATGTTAGCATATTATGCGTACACAATAAATATATTTACAAATATTGAAATGTCTACCAAAAAACAATTATCAAGTAGCAAATACAGATAACTGATGTCAGGATTGTATGCTGTCTCCACATTTGATCTGAAAATTAAATTTATTTAGCTAGTATAAAAGTTTCTATTTATGTTTATGAAGACAGGAGAGGTTCAAATTTGCGCAATGAAGGACAAAAGCAAAAGTACAAAGAGAGATATGTTTTTGAAGGTCACGACAAACTGGAAACCCGAGGGAGGAAGTGATGCTCAGTTTCAATCATGTTTTGATTACATAATACACAAACGTCTCTGAATATTATCCACCGATTCAATGAAGTACAATATCTTATTGAAACGAGAGAGAGAGAGAGAGAGAGAGAGAGAGAGAGAGAGAGAGAGAGAGAGATTAAACAAAGCAATACTATTTCTATCAATATATCCTGAAAAAATATTAGTTACAAAATACAAAATTCCAAGTTATTTACATACATTCATCTCATTGCTGAAAGATAGTTGTTGTCCAATAACATCGTTTATTTATTTATTTGTTTATTTATCGTAGACGATCAAGTCATTGAAATGCCGATTACACGTAAAACTGCTATCATCATCACTAGTGTTGTTGTTGTTTTTGATGGTATTATTATTATTATTATTATTAACTAGTTGCAAATACTAGTAAAAATGCGTTAATCTTACTGCTTGTATAACTTTTAGAATAACTCCAAGAAGAACAACATCGACAAATTTTACTTACTACGACGACCACCACAACCACTGCAACTACTACTACTACAGTTGACATTTTAATTGGGCATAATGTTATATCCATCCTTATTTGCATTGTTATTTTGTTTTTATTTTACGGTGGAAAGGATTATATGACGAGGTGTAATCCGAAAAACCGATAAGTTATCAGCAAGAAATATTTTGCCTGTATTAATTCTATAATAATATAAGTGGTTCTGTTTGCTTCATGGAGAACCGTTTCAACTGTTATCGATCATTGCGAACCATCTTTACGAGTGTCATTGAGATCTTACCGTGATAACTGAACAGGTGTCGGTTATTACAACTGTCATATATTGTTCCGAAACAATATTAGCAAACATTACTAAGTGGTGTCGTGTTACCGTTATGTGTTGTGACCATTACGTGTGTTATAGTTGCTGGATCAAAGATAGTACAACCTGTTTACATTTTTGAACAATCATGCGGTAGATTTGAATGGTGACAATTTTAATGCAATTGTCCGTTGGCAAAGGCAAGTACAATACTGACTTTACGGTTTCCAACAAACAGATGAGTGAGCAAACCAACGTGATAGTATTAGATTCGCAATATATGCAAAGATCCTGTTTTAGTAATTTAATAAATTACAGAGCTTCGTGTTATGATGCTGTCAATAACCATCATCATGTGGTCAAACTCTCCTTTTGCGAATTGCCTCTTGTCTACAGAGCCATCCATAAGGACAAGGCAGTCATCGCACGAATTAGAATTGACTATAGTTATATTACCCATTCCTACATATTAAAGGACAAAGACCCACTAGGGTGCGATTCATGCAATGAACTCTTTTCCGTGACGCACTTTATGATAGGTTATTTCGATCTCCTACCTGCATGCGATCATTACTACAATGTTCAGAAACATTAATGAGCTTTTTGATACGGTTAATGTGATTTGTATTTTAAATTACTTGTAAGAAGATAACATTTATTGTACAATATAGCTTGCGTGCAAGATATTTTCCTTGAGTATTTTAACCAATATGTATACTGTAAATCACATTAAATTTATTTTATTGTCTAATTACCGTTTGTACACATCATTTTCATTCCCCGTTTATTGATAACCCTCATATATTATCCTTACCATCTGATTATTTTCTTGTTAAGAAAACGCTGTTCGATAATGAACCACTCTTCACATACATCATTTGTCATATAACCTTTCAGTGCTGGTGCACCGTAAAACTACAATCAATCAAGCAATCAATCTTATTACACTTGCATAGTTCACTTTCATTATTCGGATCTGTCGGGACAGATTGAGTTTTCCGATTTTCTCCAAACGGGTGACTTATTATTTATAAACGTATCAGACATCCGTAAAATCAGATAGCTATATCACAGTTTATCCGGATAACAGAAGAAATTTATGCAATATAAATCGTGTGTTCCGAAAATAGTTCCGGAGAAATGGTATCCGTATTATCTATTATCGATGCTTTTACCGCTAATGTCCGTTCGATCATTAGCCCAATCTTTAATTTCTCTGTGAACATCGAGCCTAAAATATTTGACCTCAGTTATCTTTTGAAAACGTTAATATAGAAAAGTAGCTTGTGCATAAAATAAGTATGCATGATCTTCACTTGTTACCGCAATAACATTTATTTATCTGCTTCCGATGTGAAGTATTGTTAGATTATTTGCACATGTTCTTCACTATCTGAGTATGTGTGCATTGAATAGTTTCAGGTTTTCTTCGGTCTCGAGTATATCATTCTAATATTTTTGTTGCAAGCATGAGTAAACAGCAAATTCAACAGGGGTTATTGTTCAAACTGACATTATGTTCAAGTCATTTTGCTAGGCGACGGGGAATATTAAACGATTGAGAGGTACTTAAACTCCAGTGTCCTTTCACAGATAACGTCAGCCCCTTTACAACGCGTTCAAGTGTTATATAATTCGGTAGTATGACACCCGCCAGTGTATTATGCTTTTCCACGTAATGAAGAAAGGTGGTAAAGTTTGATGTTAATATACTTGACAATGGTATTTAAGTTATAACGATTTCACAAATCTTAATACTAGAGCATCGTGGAGGCAAGTGCCACGTATCTCTCGGTTGTGTTCGTGCATAAAGAAAGACAGCTTTAACACATGTAAGAGTTTATGAAACAAAATTTTCATGGAAACTGAGTAGTGGTTCTGCTATTAATAGGCATAAAAAGGGAAAATTCAACACATGAAAGAGTTTATGATAAGCAGTTGGTATATAAAAAGGTTAATAAACAAAATTTTCATCGAAACAGAGCAGTGGTTCTGCTATTATTAGGTACAAAAAGGGAAAATTGTTAAAGAATAGGCGTTTTTGAAAACTTTTGCATTGACTGCTCTTAAGCAATGTACCTGACGAAAACATATCGCAAACATATGTCACAGCTGAAATTATGCATGCTGGATTATCTTTGTACCGATACAAATATTGATATTCAGGTTAGGCGGTAGTAATATGGTTCTATTTTTATAAATTGCAAAACTGAGGTAATGCGGTCGGAACAAATGGTAAATTTTGAGTTACAGAACCTGTAGCCCGTGAAAAGTATTCGAAAGTGTCTTAGATTTTTCAGTGTCCATGCAGAGCGATTTAATTTCACAAGACTTAATTGCTTGTAATACGTCAGTAATTGGTTGCTCTCCCTCAGTACTTCCATAAGCTGGCAATCAAATGTAATATCTTGCCATTGAAACACAAAACTATACCAGGTATTTAGAATGTCTGAATGAAACAAGCGGCCATCAACAGAGGTTGATATCAGATTACACACCGAACGAGGTAAGCGTACAAATTGTATGAATACGGCATAAATTTGGTTACTAGAGGTATAGATTTTAAAAGCGGGGGAAATATTTTCAACTTTATAAAATAACTAAGAAGAAGCGGAACATTTTAGAAATTTTCGCCCGTGAGAGGGTTTATAATAGTGCTATTTTAAACGATATTACAATAAACATACAACACTTTAACAATATTTCTGAGATTATAATTTGACCCAAAATACTTTAAATGCGTTTCCCTGCAATAGATCATATATACATACGAAATGACACACACAGATGAAAATTTGTCTAATACAATACACGCTTATGAAGAGCGGGATCGATGTAATACACTCACAATAATAGCAATGACATGTAAACATTGGTGTAAAAAAAAGATGCAGTTTTGTTGTAGTTATACAAAACCCAGGATATTATTTATAACTATGGTTCTGCATTGATTGTACGAAAGAAAACACACTGTTATAGCTTTGACAAATTATTACATAAGGCTAATACCAGAAGAGAAAATCATTTTACATCGTTAAGTCGACTTGCCTATGCATGAAGTTTCCATTTGCGTCGTCAAACAGGATAAAAACAAAAACTTATAAATATCGATAGAAAGAATCAAATGCTCCCCTTGAATTCAGCTTTATAAACAAAATCATAGCATTTGAACATGGCACATGCATTTCAAGTTCTGTGACATTCATGAACATTTCGTACACTAAAACTCATATTATGACGAACTCGGAGAGACCAGTCAAATGTGTTCATTAGAAATCAAATTAACTCAAATTGGGAAGCGATTAAATGGGTTGCAAAATCATTCAGATTCTAATCATCATATCGCCAAATTCAAACACATGTTGTGTCAGAGTTCATTTGTAACGGATTCCAGTGTACTCAACGTGTTGACCAGGAATGCGTTACTAATTAAAAAATGCGCAGCACTCCTAATGATCATTCACGTCAACCCCATCTTCTAACTGGTTGACATGGATCTGACAACCAACTGGTTAAAAAAAAAACCACTCCAAAACATGGCGAGTATTTTCTTTTTTTCACGTTGTGTTGGAACCGACTAATATTGAACTGAATTTAAAAAGAAATATGTTTTCTGCATTAATACTTATATCTTTGACTGAACGTGGAAGTGTCCAGCAATTAATTAAAAGCAGACGTTTTATATTTTGACAAATGATCATTAATCTTTTTAGATCCCGGCTAGGGAAAGGTGTCATTTATACTGCACGAAGCCATAAAACATTTAGTGTCGCTCTCAACAGCCCCAATTGTTGCTCATCGTTACAAGCAGAACTTTGTTAATTGATTGATAGTTGTTAATAAACAGCTTAAATTTCTTAAATGAATAATAAGATGCAAATATTTTCTTAATTCCAAGAATAATTCCCCCTCTTGTATTTGGGAGCCCCAAATATCGAACATTTTCATAGAAATTCACTTATAGGCAATAACTGGGAATCCTTCGTATTTTAGCAACACTCACGGGTTACTCTCTCTCTCTCTCTCTCTCTCTCTCTCTCTCTCTCTCTCTCTCTCTTGCCGTGTTGAAACATTATCGACAGTTTATTTCTGTTTTATCTTTGCAAATATATTAACTAACACCCAAGTCGCTTGTTCATGATACTCTGTTTTCGCCATGTTGAGACGGCGAGGACATACTCGTGTTGCTACGTTCACCGTCGACACGTCTCCTTCACTGTGAATAGTCGATGCAGTCAGAAAACAGACCAGGGAAACTTGACACTCAGCATAACATGGGATGATGCAGGTTTCTTCCAATGTTGTACATCGACCGGTTGTCTTCACAATTGATATATGAGATGGCGCTGCAGGCAAGTAGGTCGCTCGTCCAGAGTGTTTTTGATTTTATCACACATCGTGGGTCTATTGTTGTGCAGTACGCGTTTGACTTTTGAATAACAAAAAAGTATTAATGCATGCCTGAAACAATATTTGTCTTGCCAAACTGTTCGCAGAAAGGTGGACATATCTTTTCTAACAATAAGGAACGTCGGAATGAGTGGATACACGCCACAGTGCGTGGCGGAGCTGGATTTAAAAAGTGGTCACCACCAAGCAAATTTAGCTACTTTTGCAAGCAACATTTAGGCTTATTTAATTCTGCTTTAATTATATTTTTTATCTTGGTATTTGCATTATAACAACAGTTATCATCATGAACGTTAGGTGACCATAAATACTACTACTACTACTACTACTACTACAAATACTACTACTACTACTACTACTACTACTACCAATGATAATAATAAGAAGAAGTAGTAGTGGAAGAAGAATAATAATAGCAAAAACAAACACTTAACACCTACAGTTATGATAAAAATACCGGGATTATTTGCCATAATACTAATACTAATACTATCATTATTATTATTATTATTATTAGTAGTAGTAGTAGTAGTAGTAGCATCACTACTAAAAATATAATAGAAGCACCACCACCACCACAATAATAATAATAATAATAATAATAATAATAATAATAATAATAATAATAATAAAAATACTTCTACTACTACTACTACTACTACTACTACTAATAATAATAATAATAATAATAAGAAGAAGAAGAAGAAGAGTAATAATAATGCTACTAAATTGTACCTGGTGTACCTGGTGTAAATTTCAATATCAGTGTGATGGTGGGTGTTTTGGTACAAACGGTACAAAACAATACAAGAATGAAATTGCAAATCACCCACGTCAGGATCTATGATTTAATGTGATTTCTGGTTTAAATGATATATGTATACATAACACACGCTGCAGACATGAAGATAATTCGACAGTTATATTATTTACAACACTTTGCACGCAAAAGAGCGTTGCAATTCCATGATACATAATACACGATGCAAGAAATGTTATTGAATGATCTTAGTCCAGGAAACATACAAGCACTAAATCTGGGCAAGCTACTATAATGTGTATCAAATTAAATGCTTTCTGCCAGAAGCAAACATTGGAACCACATATCAGCCTCGCAGGTCGTGATTCATTAATGGCCTTTATTGGGTCTACCCACAGACTACCTCACCGTTTGATATGTATACACTATAAACCTGTAATTGAAATAAAGAACTTAGCACACTACAAAGACATGGCTCCTCACGTTGTAAATGAGAGTGGTATCCCAATTTGGTATTCCTCGATTTTATAACATCAAATATCACAGAGTAACTCTGACTTTACTATATTACATTTATTTTCGCAACTGATGTATCTTCAGTTGCGTTGCATTTCCTTCAACGTCATTATAACTTAACCTCAATTTCCGGATGGATTTATCTGAAAACTTCTCATTTGTGTAGCCTCAGACGAAGTTAAATTTACAGGCAATGCGCACAGAGCATGTGCGATGAGGCACATGGATCTAATAAGATAATTATTTTAACAGTTAATTACGACTCGAACGTAGACGTATTTTGTTTTAAAAATCTTTGTTATAATAATTGATTCTATTTTATCACAAGCCTACACACCAGATTGCATACGCTATGTGCGCGTGCTGCGCATCTACGTCTTGCAAGGGGAGACAAAAAGGAGATTTTTTTTTCTAGAAAAATGGCTTTTGAAAATGGGTTTAGGTTACAGCTACCATGAGAAGAATGATGTGCAATTGAAGACACATCATTTGTCTTTTGTTATGGTGATTGTTTGTTTGTTGGTTTTGTAATGAATCTAGGTCTTAAATTAAGTAACAGAAAAAAAAAAATGAAACCAACAAATTAAAGTAAAATCAAGAAACAATTTATTTTTCTACAATACAAAGTGAAAAGTCAAGAATCACAGTGTTGTTGTGAACTAAATTCCAAATAATCATAAAAGTCCAATAAGAAGTCCAAAAACATAAAATATTCCGAATGAATTCTAATAATCTTTTATATCTTTGTGTAAGACAATGATGTAATCCAGAATGTCTTTGAATGAATTCATAATAATCCACACTAGTGTGTTTAAATCTAACAGTCAAAGCGGACCTTAGGGATCGCAAGGAATATTTCGAATAAATAATTTATAGCTGACAGACTGATATAAAACAAAAATGAATTATTTGTTTATCCAATCCCCATTTATATACATTTTCACTTGACCTATAAAGTAATAGAATGTGAAGATTTCCAACGTTAAAACCTAGTCGAACTGTAAGCAAGACTGACTGTGAAATCTTGCTCCGTAAGCATGTTCTTTACAACTTACAATCATGAACAAAAGTTAAACATACAACATAAATTAAATATACATAACAGTTTTAATGGCAATTTAACACATTATTATCTATTTCAAGTCGAAGACGCTAAGTGCCTTTCTAAAGCATACACAGAGGTTTCTGACCCGGGTTGGCCTGGGCGGGTATCGATACCGCGGCTATAGGATTGGAAATTCGACGGTCTACAAACTGAGCTACAGCGGCTCAAGACTGCCATAGTGTAAACACAATGACATAATCTAGTACAAATGTTACGGAATTGTGTGCACGAAAGTATATATGCATTATATATGAATGAAAATGTTCGTAGGTTTCGTTGCCGCATACGGAGCTGCCCGGGGATGTATAGTTTCAGCATTGTCGATTTCAAAGTGCTGATTTCTGTTCACACACTGAGGCACACTTAAAGCGATGATAGTGAGCGACCCGTATTTCAGCAAGATCTCTGGCTGTGGATATGAACCCGAATATAGTATTTATACCCCAGATTTTCTCTGTAGCGTCACAAAACAGACTAGCCTTGTCAGGAAACTGTCCACTTTACGGAACCTTCAGCTCTAGTGGTATGTGGAAATGAAAACCGTTTTCTTTCTTGCTATCCGTTCCATGTGATCAAATTTTTATACATATAATAGAATGTTTCAGAATGTATGTTAAATTGTCTATAAAGACAGCCATGTCACATAACGCCATGTTATCAGATAGAATAAAGGCTAGGTATGAACATTAAAGTTGAACTGAGTTTATGTTGTACGCATTAAATGATGAAAAATGTTCTTGTTCTTTATAATTCAGTGCGATTATACTTGTCGGATATTGATTAATGTACGAAAGTAGTTAGTGTAATACAAATCCCGTGCAATAGTTCCTGTGAAAGAATTTAATGTATGACGAAGTCAGCTTATTTGCAATCATGCGTAATTTGTATCACTGCGTTCGCAGGTAAACCAGTCTCGTATATTACACGGCTAAGGTATTGTATTGTTTGTTCTGTTGTCCCCGGTTTCGAAGTCTATGCGTTTGTGTAACTCGGATACCGTGGTCACTGGTAACGTTGGTTCGAGGTGCGATACTGATTTACTTAATGTGTGGGGCCAATAGTTCCGGATCCACGGGTCTTCTGATTTGGAGGTTCTTGAAAGATTCTTCTGCCGGCAGGGAGGAGCGGACCACACGAGGTTTGCTGTGAGCAGTGGAATCAGATGTATCTTCTGCTCATCAACTTTGCTCTACATATTGAACAACCTCATTTTTGATGATGGCCTTTGCATTGACACACACCCACATGCAAAATACAAGCAGACATGCACCCACACGTATAATCAACTGAATTCCACCGAGAAGTAATCAGCACATTTCAATACATTTTGACCGCTCCGCTCACCCAGTGGTTAAAGCGTCCGCCTCAGATGCGGGAGGTCGTGGGTTCGAACCCTTGCACAGTCATACAAAAGACTTATAAAAATGGTACTAACAGCTGACTCTCTAGGCTCTCAGCATTAAGAGGTTAGTGTTAGGACTGGTCGGCCTGGTGTCGGGATAATGTGACTGGGTGGGACGTCATGCTACATGTCTGCGGCTTGGTGCCCCAGTGCTAGACATCACTATAAACTGCCACATTGCAGACATCGTAGTGATATGACTGAAAAGTTGTTAAAGCTACGTTAAAAATCCAAATCACACACACACACACACACACACACACACACACACACACTGTTTCCAATGTATTATTCTTGGATTATAAAGACTGTGAGGTCTTTCACTGATCTTAATTCAATACCAACAATTCGGTCATTACTGCAATTTAGTTCTTTTACTGAGTAGGCCAAGTTGTTTTTAATCATAATTGATACTCCACCTCTTCCACTCTTTAAGATTAAGGTGTTTTCAGTATTATCAATTTTTTGTGCAACACGTGCAATCACCGTGTAGTGTATCTATACATTTTTAATTGTTTTGTGAATTTGTAGTCGCAGATCACTGCGATATCACATTCTAATAGATCCAATAAATTACTGACACGTAATGCAGCGGACCTAAATCCTGACTTTCCAAGTAAGAATGCTGAGACTACTGTTATGTACCAGTGAGCAAGCAGACGAATATATCAGTAATATTGCAATATTCTATTATAGGTCACTGGCCACATATATTGTACAAAAGTGTGATATTATTATAGTCATAAGAGAAACGCATTTGCTATGTATGTACGCCATGAAGATGTTTAACTAGATTTAAAAATCAGTTTTTTTAAATGAAACAAAATCAGTAATCTCCGTAAACAATCCGTATTTTCCAAATGCCTAAAACAGCTATGATATACATTTATCCCCTCTATTTAACCAAGCCATTCATGTATTCAATTTCCCCGCGTAAATATCTATTTGATAATGTTAACGATCGTGGTTTCCTAAAGCAAAATATGGTGCACTGTGTTGCATATGGATCTAACCAAAAGAGGTATGATGGGATAAAAGGGTCCTTTCTTTTTCCGAAAGACCCTAATTTACCGGAAAAAGTGGATTGAAGCTGTGGAATAAAATAGGGTCAGGGCTGGGGAAGCTGTACCATTTATGATAACAGCGATATTGATGGCGCATATGACATTTTGAGGACAGTTGCTTTTTACATCCCCATTCCTTGATGAAATCCATTAGTGTACAAATGAAATTGAATTTGTTACAGACAGCAGTACCTACAATTTTCCCAAAGACTGTCTAATATAAGAAAAAATCCCTTCTTTTACCCGAGAACTTGGGATCTCCTAAATCCCGTAGCAAGGTCTATGGTACTTATGAGAAGAGGGATAGAAAGAGCGTAAGTACACTATACCAAATAAAGATTATAGTACAATATTGTTAATGCAGATGTAAAATATTAATGTTTAAAACAGTCATAATACTTTTTGAACGTGCAGAGTTTTCTTTGATCAAACTCTTTACTTATCATTAAATTAAGCAACATGAACGCAAAACGGTTTAAAAAATGAAATACGAGGTATTATTCTAGGACGTTTATCATTATAGGTGTACAAGTCTGTAGAACCATATATACATGCAGCGCTCACCATCCTCGACGCTGACGATACAGACATGGACACGTTGATCACCACCTTTAATACAGCAACGACCGAAACAGCCAGCGAGATCCTTGGTAGACATTGACCAGTCAAGAAGCCCTGGGTCACAGCTGAGGTCCTGAACCTGTGTGACAAGAGGAGGGAGCTGAAGAAGAAAAAGAATGATACAGAAGAGGCAGAGCTGTACAAGGCAGTCAACCGGGTAGTCGAGAAAAACATGAAAAAAGCAAAAGAGAACTGGATAGAAGAACAGTCCAAAGACATTGAAGGAAACTTGAAAAAGAAGAGCAAGAAAGCGTACAACTGGTCCAAGATCTAACAAGCACAAAACAACGGCGAGTTACCTCCTTACAGGATAAAGCCGGAAACTACCTCACAGAAGAAAGACATTCTGAAAAGAGGGACAGAGTACTGCGCAGAACTTTGCAACCACCGAGCCACAATAGATCCAGAGGTACTGAACGTCCCTCCAGCAACTAACAACGACAACCACCCTATCCTACATGAAGAAGTAGAAGCAGCAGTGAGATTGCTGAAAAAGAGGAAGTCAGCAGGGGTGGACAACATCCCAGCAGAAATAGTTCAAGCAGGGGGAGAAGCAATGATTAGCGCCCTCACAAACATCTGCAACAAGATCTGGCAAACAGGAGTATGGCCATCGCCGTGGACCCAATCACTGATCATCACCCTCCCCAAGAAAGGCAACTTGCAACAGTGTCAAAACCACCGTACAATCAGTCTTATAAGCCATCCAAGCAAAGTCATGTTGAGGATACTGTTGAACAGACTAATGCCACAGGCAGAAAAGATCATTACCAAGGAGCAGGCAGGATTCAGAGCTGGGCGCAGCACAACAGAGCAGATCTTCAACCTCAGGATATTGTGTGAGAAGTACCTCCAACACAAACAAGATCTGTACCACGTCTTCGTGGATTTCAAGACGGCATTTGACAGGGTATGGCATGCAGCCTTGTGGGCGACCAGAGACTGTACAACATCAATGCCAACCTCACTACAGTAATAAAGCACCTCTATGACAAGGCCACCAGTGCAGTATACTTCAACGGCAGCATAGGGGACTGGTTCAGAACGACAGTCGGAGTCAGACAAGGCTGTCTGCTCTCTCCCACATTATTCAACATCTTTCTGGAGAGAATCATGGCTGACGCGCTTGAAAAGCATGAAGGGACATCTCAGCATCGGAGGAAGAACAGTCACCAACTTACGTTTTGCCGACGACATTGATGGACTTGCAGGAAATGAACAAGAACTAGCTCGCTTAGTAGAGAGCCTCGACAAAACCTCTGCAGCCTACGGCATGGACATCAGTGCAGAGAAGACCAAAATGATGACTAACAACACCAAGGGCATCAGCACTGACATCGGGGTCCAAGGTAAGAAGCTAGAAACAGTCCACAGCTTCAAGTATTTGGGGGCAATTATAACAGATGAAGGATCGAAGCCTGAAGTACTCTCCAGGATTGCGCAGACAACAGCAGCGCTGACAAAACTGAAGCCCATCTGGAGCGACAAGAACATCGCACTCAGTTCAAAGGTCAGACTGATGCACTCACTGGTGATCTCCATATTTCTCTACGTCTGTGAATCATGGACCATAACAGTTGACTTATGAGATGAGATGCTTCCAAAAGATCCTCGGCGTCTCACACAAAGACCGTGTCACCAATGAAGAAATACGGCAAAGGGTTAGACAAGCCATTGGGCCTCACGAAGACCTCCTGACCACAGTGAAAAAACGTAAACTGCAGTGGTATGGGCATGTCTCGCGATCATCAGGACTTGCCAAGACAATCCTGCAAGGCACTGTACAAGGAAGAAGAAAGAGAGGCAGACAGAGAAAGAGGTGGGAAGACAACATTCGGGAGTGGACAGACTTGACACTGAGCGACTCACTGAGAAAGACGGAAAATAGAGAGGAATGGAGGAAGCTGGTTGTTCGGTCTCATGCGGTGCCCCAACGTTCTACCAGACTACGGGACTGATGATGATGATGATGATGATGATGATATATATATATATATATATATATATATATATATATATATATATATATATATAT
>JAECUM010015299.1:0-54329 GCA_016617855.1 Megalonaias nervosa | reverse complement strand
CAAGTGGTAATAACAGCGTCAACTGCTCTGATAAGTGTAATTCCAAGCACAATGGAAAAAATATATGAAGTTTTGTATCAGTCATCAGTAGTTCATTGACTTGATGCAGTTCCATTTAGGCTGTTGTTGTTTATGAGTTCTGAAAGTACATTGTCACTGTCATTCACATGCTTGCTACAGACTCAAGCAATGTTCAGCATCGAGCAGTTTTTATGGCAAATAACTACCCAACAAGGTATCTGTGTACCAAACTATGTATTCATAGCATTTAAGACATAATTCAGTTGTGTCAGGACATATCACTAGTAAAATGATATTTGATAACTTAGGAGTGTCTGAAGTTTCTCTGCAGTTAAACAGCCATCAGGAACCCATGTAAGAAATTATTCTTGACTTCAGCAACAATCGTGTTGTATGTGCATATCGCAAGCTGTTATCATTCAATAGACTGGGCTCAAAATGTTTACCCAGGTCTGCAGATTTCTCATAAAGACTTCATTAGGTTGTACCAATTTATTAGTTTTCATTGGAACACCTGGACATAGCTGAGCATCTGTGGTTGACATGCGCTTCCACTCGCATGTTACTAATCCAGTTGCTCTCAATAATTACAGATGCATTGCTGTGATTCTCTCTGATACGACATTAGAGGGTGTAGTGTTTTGACTGAGGTTCATTGACACATCAGTAGAAACAAGTAAAGTTTTCTCAAACTATTAATTGAACCTGTTACTTTTCAGATAATTATGTCCTTTCATGAAGTTAATGTTGGTCTTGGCTCAAACCAGCTTGCAAAAATAAAGAATACAATAAGAAACAATTGCTCACTCACATTGAATCTTTCTCTGTAAAAGTTCACTGAAATTGTTCCCACTGGGTTTGACCCACACACAACTTGATCAGTTTAATGTAGCCAAAGAAAAATGCCTTTGAATTATCCAGGTCAGACCAGCAGAATAATAGCATTCCTTGTGGCCATTCCAGCATTATTAGTGGCTGCAGCTCCTGCAGCTGCAAAAGCTGCTGCATTAGGAGCAGTTGGAATTGCATCCATTATAGTTCTGAGAAAAGCTGTTGCGGATTTATAGCATTTTAAGGTTGAATAACATCTTTTAGACAACTAAAAAAGAATATAGGTCTTTGACTACTTGGGATGACTCACAAAATGTGCTCATGCAAATGACATGAACTACCCAAATGATACCAAATGGGCTTCTGTCATGACTTTGCCATTGATGGAAGTGAAGAGTCCCATGTGTCCATATAGTAATTTTGATTTACTAATGAAGACAAAGTCAAGCATTTTCAAGGTGTCTTTATGTGTGACAAACTGAACTTGTGTTGACGCACCCCACCCCACCCCACGGAGGAAACCGATATTATCAACCTAGATTTGACAAAAGGACGTGGGACTTGTTGAGTTACATACATGCCAAAGCCTTGACATCTTTCATATTTTGACTTGTACGGTCTTGCACTGCCACATGAAGTTTTTGAATATTTAACCGGGGGCTCTGGCACTGAACAACAAAGTAGTCTGTAACTGTTTTATTACACTCTGCCATTGCAAACTTGATCGTACTGACTAATATGTGGACATCCTGTTGTTCAAGTGCACATGCACTCAAGTGTTCACTAACAACACACACACACTTGGTGAGAAGCCTGTGTTAAAGAGAAAATCGAAAGAAACCATATATGGCTATTCTTTGTGACCCAAAAACCAAAATTTCACCTGCCTTTACAGACACATTTTGAATATTGAATGACCTTGACCCTAATAAAAAGGGGTGTAACTTGTATCTCTTCCGAAAAATGAACTTTTTTTTCATAAGAGATAATTTTTATTTAGAGGCAAATAGATGAAGATATCTTACCATAGCTGTCACACTGGCACAAAAGGTGACTTTTGTTTCTGCTGCAATAACATAACTTCTTTCCCCTCCATCCAGCAAAGGAAATACTTTTACCCTCTATCCTAATGATAAAAACTACCTCGCTTTTGAATTAGACATGGTGATGCCTTTGAGTTACAATCTCATTGTGACTGGAGTATGGTGAGTACAAGCGAGATAAGAAATATTTGCACATAGATTCACTTTATATTCTTTTATCTAAATAATGCCTTCCTCATAAAGCAAACGACTGAGTGGTCACTGTTGTAGATATGTGCCAGAGACCTCTTAAGGCAGGGAGAAACCATTATTCACTTGGGAAACATATGACTACAGAGGGCAGGTGACCATTATATAGAGGACATTTATATAGGAAATTATTTGCCAGGGGGAAATTGGAAAGGCTGTTGTGAGCACAGGTGACCATTAGGACAGGTTTGACTCTGTGCTTAATAGTATACAAAATGGCTGTTTATATTTATGGACAAAGCACAGCCCTATGCCATGCTGATGTGGATCTGACCAGGCTTGCCACCAAAGAGCATCTGAGTTTACCATTTGGGTTCTTGTTGATGTTGACCTGGGCAAGCTTGTGATTTTCCAAGAACAAACTGGAAAAATTAAAAGGCTAACATGGATATTCAAGATGTTGTTTTGAAGTTGTGAGGCACTGTCACAATAAACATGGATGAAATCAGTGATTCAGATACTCAAGTAATGTCAGTTGTTTTTATCAAAGACTGTTGCTGATGCTATGACAAAACAAGTACATGGATGAACAGATCACAGAGGCACCACCATACATAGTAACTTCAGGGGATACATCAAAAGAATATTGTCCAGTGAAGGAGAGAAAAAATAAAATGTTACAGTAATCGGTCATTTTACTTTTGGTGTTATGAACAGGGATTACTTTGATAGACCTGAAGCTAACATCTTAAAGGCATGCGAGTATGGATCAAATTATCTAATGCAGATGTAGAGATGTGTAGGGTACAGTTACAATATTGGTAAATGATGGGTTGCATGTTGTTACATCACAAGCACATGCTGTTAAAGACAGCCAGTTTCAAGAATTTTTCACTTATGCAATACTGGAATCGTTAATTGCTGGAGATGACATTCAACATCTTTCCAGACAGGTACTTAACAGTCTTTGGCATTTATGTTGCTGTTACATATAAGATATGGATTCTGATTGCGGTGATGAGGTTACGGAATTTGCAGACAGGGTGTCGGACCAGCTGAGAGTGGTTGCTAAAATTAATAGTAATTATTTTACACTTCCCAACTGAAATCTGTGTCACAGTGGTGTTAGCAGGCCCTTGTATACATGCAAATATAATCTATGTGGGAACAAGATAGAATTAGGCAGTTGGGGCCACCCTGATGTACCACTACCAACTCTAGGCCATCCTGGAGTCATAGCATTTAGCATGTGAAAACACTCAGTTGCAAAAAAAACAGCCTGGTGTAAAAACACTTGGGATTATTTCTACAATGATTATGTTGCACCAATATTGACTCAACATAGCAGAGAAAAATCTCAACCGTGTTTTTCTTAACAAGGACGCTTTTCCACGTAACAGTGTTTGGGTGAGGAGAATGATTGTTTAAGAACTATTCTGTGGTGGTAAGCCCCAAGAATGCACAATAGCTGGAAATTTAAATATTCCCCCACAAGATATTTGTACCAGTAAAAAAGAATAATCCATGGATTAGTGCATGTGTATGTTGCACCTGAAGAAGGACATCTTATCAAGCAATTATTCTTCGTGATCACATTATTAATAGACAAAATGTGATTGATACTTTGTATTACTGGCATGAGAAAATAATGAAAAGAGAACAACAGCTGTAAGATGAAACCAATAAGAGTACCATGTTACTCATAAAATACATGTATTTATGGTAGTTTTGTGTATGGTAGTTGATGCTATTTGCTATCTGCAGCAACAACAGTTAGTCTTCTTCTTGCTGAAATTGTGATAATGACAGCCATCATTGTTTATGCAGCCAAAGGATGTAGTAATTGTATCTCCAAAAAATTAGTAATAGCTATATAGTTTTACACTAGCTGATTTTGCTGCTAGTATTATAACTGTTTTTTACTGCCCAAATCGAGCCATACTGCATACACTCGCTTGTGATGATCAGGGTAAAAGTAGTAAGGACATGGAGGCGATGACCTGTCTCAGCTACCAAATCTAAAATGTTTATTATGACATTGATGTTTGTTGCAAAATAATGCACAAGTGCTTCTCTTTATTCATCATGAGACAATAAATCTTACATATCAGATTTTCTAAATAAATAATGAACAGACCCAGCAATGTACTAATGACTGTCGAAAGCTAATGACTGCTACAATTTCAGTTTTCACTCTTGAGGTTTTCAGTTTGACTCTTGATATTATAAACTCATGGGTCAAGTTACTTTTGGGTTTTTAAATCTTTTGAGAACTGGGGGTACAGATCGTAACATTTAATATAGCTGTCACAATGGCTGATTTGAAACCCATTGTTTCTCCAAAATATTAAAGATGGTTTCAACACTCAGCTGTTGAAAGAAGAAATTGTCTATTCCTGGAAATTCTTTTTGGCCAGTAGAGCATCAATCCCATCAAGAGACTCTTGTGATATTTATCTTAAAAGAAAGAAAGTGATCAGAGATATCTTACATACATAATGTAGGCAACACCTTTAAAATAATATGATTAAATTACTCAAGTTTGTCCTCACTGTAATAAATTAGACAAAGTGTAGATTTACTTTGTATATGCCTGCACAGTATCTAGTTCTGTGCAGTTGCTAAACTTTGTGCAGGGCTTACGCTTTGGATAAGGAAAAAGCTTATTAATTTTAGGGTCAGTAGGTCCAAGGTGAACAAGTGGCTGAAAGATTAAAAAAAATATGGTTTCTGTGCAGTATCATTAGTTCTGAATCTTTCAAATGTAGTGGATGGATGGCATTTGAGGTCCATAAGAAGCTGGTAATTCAGATGTCAACAGGTCAAATGTCAATATCAGTGTGACTGAAGAAGAATAATGCTTTTTGCATAATAACTTAGTTCTAGACCATGTACCTTGACCAGATTTTGTGAAGGGCTTGCTGAAAAGGTATGGAATAGCCCAGTTGATTTTAGAGTAAAATTTTATAAAATGTCAAGGTCTTTGTGACGAAAAAATGATTTTTGCAGAATAATTTTGTTCTAGAATAGATTCCAAGGCCAAAATTTTGATGTCTTAATGTTAGGGGTCACAGTCATGGTAAGTCTAATAAGAAGCAAGTGGTTTCTTGTACAGTAAGATTATTTCAAGACTATATACCTTAACCAAAGGTCCAGATCATAAAGATCCATTAGTCAGTAATCTCCAGAGTGACCCATGCCCTGCTAGTGTATACATAAAGGGCCTTTAAATACATACCAGGTGAATAATGTGTCACTCATGGTGCGCTTGTTCGAAATGTAAAATTCATAATATTGTTTTTTTATGACTCACTGTAAAGAATACTTGAGTCAGGTGTGTATAGCTGTGCTAACTACAGCTTGACACAGAAAATAGGGGGTCATTAGAAACACATAAAATTAGATGCATAAAATTAAATCTTAGATTTTTTTTACTCTTTCCATGAAATAGGGAATGTTAATTTTTGCCTTGTCCATTTTTCATTCTGTTCATCCTCAATTTTTTCATGCAGAACTTCGTTAATTAGTATTGGATTTCATCTAGAATTTGTATGCAGCTTGATATTGATGAGGTATTGGCCGAGCTCGATTGCCAGCCTTACATGATGTTGTTTAGTCATAGCCCCAATTATCTGACCCACCTACTTTCATTTCTGCACAGTAGTTCCCTTGATTATTCTTGGATCTGAACCAGATTTGGTATGCTGTTTGATATTGACAAGGTCATGACCAGGATCAATTGTTATCATTCTGTGTTATCATTGATGGCCCCATGTTGTCAGATCATCCACTTTTGTTTTGCACAATAACTCCATAATTACTATTTAATTTCAACCAAATTTGGCATCCAGTCACTTTGATTTAATCCACATCATTCCCTTAATTACTCCACCAAAGTTATTAAGCATTTTTACACAGATGAGACCTTCACTGAATTTTATTTTCAGCTTTCTGCATCATCATTTATCTTAAACAAATTTAGTTGGCAGCTTGACTCTAATGAGACCTCTGCCAAGTTTGGTTGACAGTGTTGTTAAGGTGCATACTCGGCGATGCAACACCTTCTTTTAGTAGAGCAAATGTGTCATATTCATGCATTCCTAGTTGAAAATGAATTTGCCTAATTCACGATGTTTTCTACATAGCAGGCATTGTCCATTCAAAAAAATCACAAATGATATGGTATGTTCAGATACTGTCTGCCACTAATGTCTGTTTTTAAAATGCTTATCAACTTATTTATGTTTTGTTGCAGGTGCTGGAGTTTATTGCTGTGGCAACAATAATGATTTGTGCTGTTGGCACACAGTGTCTGTAGTGGAATTATGGTGTAAGTAAGCCAGTCCTTACCAAACACACTTTTAATTTTATGACAAGTGAGACAAATGGTCGTGAACTCTGCCCTATTTTAATAACTGATGTAATTTTTGCTAGTTAATTTTGTTTTGTAAAATTGGGAGTAATTTTTGTATGCAGTAAAAGTTCCACCACTCATCTTAGTGAATCAAATATCCAATATCAGTTGAAATACAAGCTTGATGCTAGTTTAAAGTTTTCATATTCATCATCTTGAAAAAGTAAACATCAGTCACTCAAATACCGTGCATCAGTTCTAGTCATGGGTTGGTGCTGACAATCCAAATATCATTTCATAAACACAAAACATGGGCCAAATTAGAATAATTAAGGTAAGTAAAGTTGTTTTCCTTTGTGAAAAATGTTACAGTTTTGTTTTTTCTTAAAATATGATCCCTGCAACTTTGGATTCAGATAAAGCTAACAGTTCTTGCGCTATGAACTTGAAAGGGCTAAGCTAGTCAGTGTTACAACTCTATGGTCTTAAACCGAGTAACAGAAAAGAGTGAAAACCAATAAGTTTACTAAAATTCAACAAATAATTTATTTCTCTGGAATACAAAATGAAATTTAAATAGAACTTACAGTATTGTAAATTAAATTGAATCCCAAATAGTCCAAAACAGTCTGTCACATGTCCAAAAGTTTATAGTATTCTGAATGGATTCCAGTAGTGTTCTAGATGAATTCCAATCTTGAATGTTCTGATATACCAATAGCCTAGAACAGTCTTGATGTATTAGATTGATATAAATCAAAATGTCTCAAAATCAGTTCACAATAATCCCAAATTAGTAATTTAGTCAGAAAGTATTAATGAGCAACTTGTAATTCGAATGAATAATTTAAATAAATAAATCCTCTTAAATTAACACTGAACACAGCTACAAGAAAAATTCCACTTCAGATGTTATGATTGGAATGAGTAATTCTAAAATGGGCAATCTTAATATGAAAATGTAAGATAATAATAAGAGGACCAGGATGAGATTCAGATGTTCATTTCTAGAACATTCTAAGTTGTCAACAGAATAACATCTATTACTTAAAGTTTAGTAAAGAACATGGCAAACATCAGATACACTAGGAATTCCTGAGGGGAAAACCAATGTCCTGAATGCAAATCCAAGTGAACAAGTTTACCAACAAATAGTATTAATCTGATCATATAATCTACAATCATAAACAAAAATTAGCTTTGTAGATCGGGTATGCCCAAACTCCTCCCTTCAGTTATGAACGAAGGTCAATCAGACAATACACATTAAATATACATAACATCAGAAACATAATTTCTCATTTAATGCCCTGCCATGTGACCAGGGATGGAAGCAGTAATGGGATCCTTTTGGTGTCAGGTGAGACCATCCAATGCAGGGATGAAAAGTTTGTTTCCATTTGGTCAAGTAAAAGTAAAGTTTTCTTCACAAGCAACAAATCTACTTGTCCTGCAAAGAATCTCCTTGTATCATCGGCATAGCAGTGGCCCAAGCAACCCCTGTCAACTTCAAAGGGGGGGGGCAAACAAATTCCCATCAAACAACCCCTTTATTGTAAAGGGTCCCCAGACTGGTGTCTCACTCACCCTTGATGAAATCTCTGGTGCATATTTTGGGCATGAGTGAGGCTGCCTTCAAGAACCTTACCCTTAATCTTTCCTACTCTCCTTGGCATCTGTGATTTTAGTAAATACAATACTTGTCTCTAATGTAAAGACTATGTCTCACTCTGATGCATGAGAGTTCTTGGTCCAGAGTCCAAGAAGGAGAGTATTCCTATGGGCCAGATTCAGGTTGGTTTTTGGGGTTCAGCACAATTTTTCAGCACATGATAGGCTATACATGGCAGCCAATATATTTCATGGAGGAAGAACCCAGGTAAAACCCTGGAAGAACCACCAGCTGATGGGAAAAGCTTTCCCACATACCAACATTGGCTGTTCCAATACTTGAACTCCTGCAGACAGAGGTGAGATGTCAGTGATCTGCAAAGGTAAGTGCCTTAGACCACTTGGCCACTCAGGGCCCTCATGTATATGTCAGAATGGGACTGTGTTCCATCTCTTCTAATATTCTAGAACATTCCATACTGATTGGAGGGTAGAATTATTTTGTTTTGGATGTTGGAACTTGCATCAGAAGCAATACAGTAGTGGCAGAAAATTTTTACATAATTTTAATTAGTTTTACACACCACACCCCCCCAGTAGCTGTGCTTTAAAATAACCACCGTAGCAGCCATATTGAACTGTAAAATCATCACCATTTTCATTTAGGATTTTCATGATGGCCATCATGGTGACCAGATTGGGACCATTTTCATTTATGACCAGCTATATACCATAGGATGCCTTCTGGTGAAAATGCCATGACAATATTACCTTGCATTTAGGAAGAATAGCAATAACAAGTTTTCAAGCTGGCTGCTATGGTGGCCATATTGTATATCAGATTGGCATCATTTTTATCAAGGACCAACTAGACATAACAGGGAGTCTTTTGGTGAAACCCCTTGTTGATGTGACCACTTGTCTAGGAGTTGAGATAGCAGGATTTCAAAATGGCCCCATGATTGGAGGTTAACACTATTGTCATTTTGAACCAGATGAGACATTGTAAGCCTTCTGATGAAAACCTTGATTTGATATCACTCTCTGTTCAAAAGGAGTAGTGATGGCAAGGTTTTCAAGATTGGTACCATGGTGGCTGTATTGGCTTCTCAGATCAGAAAGATATTTAGGACCAACTAGACATCATAAGAAGTCTTCTAGTGTAAATGCCATGTTGAAATTGACCATTCTTTCAGGAGAAGTTGCAGTAAAAACATGATTTTGAAGTTGGCCACTGTGGTGGTTATATTGGAGGTTTAAGTGGGTACCATTTTTATTGTGACCAACTAAACTTTGGGATGAATGTGTGTAGTGTTCCATGGCAATTCTAAAAGTAGTTTAACAAACTTGTGCTGACAAATGGATAGACAAAAAGGCCATCTGACTGAAGCCTGTGACTATTAGAACTAAAACAAATGGATAGACAAAAGGCCATCTGATTGAAGCCTGTGACTATCAGAACTAAAAACAAATGGATAGACAAAAGGCCATCTCATTGAAGCCTGTAACTATTAGAACTAAAAACAAATGGATAGACAAAAGGCCATCTCATTGAAGCCTGTGACTATTAATAAAAGAAACTTTAAATGACTTCTTAGAAACTGCTTAACAGAAATTGAGCAGCAGATTTGACAAAAAGCATTCTGGTATGTATTAAGCGCTTAATTTATGCCTTAAAATGATGGTGAATTCACTATTAAATATATCCACCATTACTAAAAATGGAAAATCCTTTAAATAACTTATTTTCACTTAGTAAAATTTGACAAAATTTTAGAGAAAGCACTCTGGTATGAAAGCCTTTTAAATTTATGCAAATTTTGCCATTTTATTGACCAAAGTTGGCAGAAAGTGTCCTGTTTTGAACACCATTCAGTTTTATTTAGACGATACCATTCCACCATCAGATATGACTGCCATTACTATAAATAGAAAAAACGTTACATAACTTTATCTGAAAGAAATGCTGAACAGACTTTGATGAACATTGATACAAAGTGTCGTCCTGACATTTCGAGTACCAAGTTATGGGCAAATGATGCCAATGTGCTATTAGATTTGGATGAAAATACATGAACTAGATAAGCCTTGAACAGTTGTGTTCATAACTTATGTACTCAACACCACTGGAGAAATTACAATAGAAAATACCTTACTAATCTAGATTTCTTGGTGTTATTAGGCAGATATAAGCCAGGTGAGTAAATCATGAGATTCCCTTGAAAGTGCATATAAAAAATGTTATTGTTTGGAATATGTAAAACAAATTTGCTTTTAATAAAAGTATTACATTGCCCACTGTTATTCACTACAATCTCTTCCTGACATTAGTCCCAGTCCAAAGTGACTGTTTACTCCAGTTAGAAGCAGGAAGTCTAGAATAAAAAAAGTACAGGATCCCAGTCTGATGTCTCAGTCGACTTCCATCAGTCAGAATATTTTCCTCTTCCTTGAACTTGGGTAGTTCTCACCTGTCTTTGGCTCTTGACATTTTGCATTGTCTAAGTATTTTGGCTTATCTATGGTCAATCAGATTCATTTTTAAGTCGTGAATGATATTTTCTTCTCATTCCTTGCTGAATATTTGTTTACCTGTGTCCTTTTTCATTAAATCTGAAGTATTTTTTGTGACTTTCTAGTGAAGCAGTGTGTTTTTTCCTGTTTTTTAATCTCTCATAGTGACTGACTGGTGTTAGGGTAGTATTACCCATCCATTTCTTGGGGTTGATTGCAATGGACACCAGGTGGCAGTAAAAGGAAACACATTGATCTCCTTCCCCCATTTCTCTGTGTTACCATTTAATTTTTGTGTGAAATGGGCATTGGGCTTACTTCAGCCACTCATCTAGGGAGAGGATTGGGTTAAACCTCCCTCCCCCAATTTTCAAAGTTCCTGTTCAACCCTAATGGGACTTGAAGATTCACACTACCCACTGGTGAGTTGGCTATGTCTCTCTTTCTTCCCATGACACAGTGGATGACTTTTCTGGCTTCATTATTGAAGAATAAGGATGGGGCTGTTGCCCATCTCTTCCTGTGTTCCAATGTTGAGAGGGAATTATCAGTCCCTTTCATCAAGGAGAGAGGAATAATGGATTAGTACTGCACCAGCCTTGCAAGAACAAGACATTGAACCCACAATCATTAAATCCCTTTCGTCTAATACATAGATACAATTGGATAGTTCTGTTATTCCCTGAGAGCAAAGCCAAGCTGATGAACATCAAGACACATACTTTTAATGTGTATGGTTCTCTCTGCAGAGAGATGAATCAGATGCACTGGTGCCTGGACATGGTACCAGGCCCAGCTAAACTGGCAAAGAAATGCCTCCATCCTGAAACGTCATTGGGTTCCCATCCTAATTTCTTGAAAACAGGGTCTCCAACAGAACTATCTGACCAGCTTAAAACTCTTTTCCTTCTGTCTTTTATGTGATGAGGTTGCCATAGGGGCCATGAGAGGAAGTCTACAGACCCCTCCCCATTACCTAAGGACAGCTGTGGTCAACCCCTGGGGGGCTGCACCCTTTCCTGCCAAGTCCCATTCTTGATGACATCTCAGGAGGCACCAGGCTGCCCCATTTCTCAGAGACTTGGTTGGGCCTCATGGACATTGTATAACCCCTTTCCACAATAAAGGAAGGTTACCAGCTTTCAAGGACTCAAATTTGGTTTGGTTCCACCAGTCCCAACTGGTATCCTTAAGGGAAGAGGTATGTACTCTTCTAAGTAATGGCACAGAAGAGAGAGTGACAAACATTCAAAGTCCAGGATTTCATTCCTGGATGTTGAAAAAATGAGAAAGTTTTGACTCATTAAGAATCTTTCCCCATCAAACAAGTGCCTCGTGCAAGAGCATTTCAAGAAGGAGACATCTGACTCTGTTGAGAATGCCATCAGGTTGAACAACTGGGCAGAGACCTCCAGGATGCCTACCTTTCCCATCTTCCCAGCCCAGAAGAAATCCAGTGAGTTTGACTGGGACATGAAATCATTCAATTTCAGACTTCTCTGTTCACCTCCATTCCAGGGTGATGAGTGTAATAACAGCTTACTTTTGGTCTGTACTGGTCTCCACCATTTAGTATTTCAATGACTTTTTGATGCACAATGTCCTTAGATGTGCCCTGCTGATGGACCTATCTCACACTGAAAGATAACGACTTGTCTGGGATTAATCCCCAATTAAGAAAAATCTGCTCTAATCCACTATCAGAATTTTGCTTATGTGGGGACGAATTTCCTCACTCATCAATCGATGGGTTGAGTTCCCTTCAGCAGAACCTCACATCCTGTCTCTCACAACAGACATTGTTATCTGCCTACCTCTATATATTTCCTGAAGACTTTGAATGCAGCAGTTGATTTGGTCCCCCTAGAGCAGCCAATTCAGTTCCAGAAAACAAACTGGAGACTGCACCAGGACCCTCTGTCTGCTCAGATCCCCTTATGATCCAGATATTGTCACAATCAGAGTTGGTGTTTGTGACCGGAGTACAGATACATGTTCTGGAATATTATTCTTCCATGTACATTGACACTTAATGGAGTTGGGGTTCTCATTTGGAGGCCAAGGGGGCTAGTTTGCAGGGTTTGTGATCTCTGGAATAATCTTCTTTTCATATCAACAACCTTAAAATGCAGGCTGTGTTTTTACCACATCATGGATGCATCAACCACATAATCTGTAACCGCTCCGGTGGCCTAGTGGTTAGAGCATCCACCTCAGATGCGGGAGGTTGCAGGTTCAATCCTGGCTGGGTCATACCAAAGATTTATTTAAAATGGTACTAACAGCTGCCTCACTAGGCACTCAGCATTAAGGGGTTAATGTTAGGACTGGTCGGCCTGGTGTCAGGATAATGTGACTGGGTGGGACATCATGTTACATGTCTGCGACATGATACCCCAGTGCTAGACATCACTATGAACTGCCACACTGCAAACATTGTAGCAGTATGACTGAAAATTGTTAAAGCTATGCTAAAAAATCCAAATCACACACACATGCACACATAATCTATAATTATGTCATGGTCACCATAGACAGCATGTTGGTTGTAGCATACCTGATACATCGAGTAGATACTCATGCCCCTTCTCCTTGCTTGGAAAGCTGGAACCAAATCATTTGGCTAGTCTTGGAGATCACTTTCAAAGTTCATATTCCAGCCAAGAGAAATATCCTGTTACACAGCCTGTCCAGACAGGGCCAGGTTGTCCTCAGATAATGGCCTCTGCACCATATATTAGCAGTGACATTTTTTCAGTTGTGGGGGAAGCCCATCATAGATCATTTACTAAAAAGATGAACAACAGGCTTCCTTTTTGTGTCTCTTAGTTCCAGATGAGGGCATGAGCAGTACTAGTAGATACTTTCAGTTTTTAGTGGAATAGTATGTGTACCTTCCCAACTTTCAAAATAATCCCTTAAAATCTTCACAGAGTCCAGATCCAATGTCTTGGCTCATCCTGATAGTTCCTATATCTCCCTAATGGTTTGGTTCTGATTTCCTTGACCTGTTGGTTGACAATCCCAGCGATTTACCTTTTCGCTTTATTACGGAAATTTCAGATAATTTATCAACCAAGATCGGTTTTTGAGCAATGTTGCTATCTGCATTGTCCAGGCTAGAAGGCAATCAAATTCTAAGGTTTGTGATGCCAGATGAAGAATTTTCTGTAATAGGTACAGGAGGAAACATGTTGATTTTATGTTGCCCTCATTAACTACACTTGCAGATTTGCATCATTTTCTTTTTAAAGAAAAAGACTATTCTGTATCTACCATTAAGGACTCTAGGACAAGTTCTCTATTGGCTCCACCATTGGATTGGAACCTCATTTTTCAGAACTGATCAGGTATGTTAAATTTCAAGACCAGTCTCTCACTGTTTAATGCCAACATGGAACCTTTTTTTTATAGTGGAGGTGGGTTGTGGTTGGGTTGGGTTTTTTTTAGCATTATCTAAACCTCCATATGAACCCTTAAGTTAAACTTCCTTCAGTAAGACAGTTTTCCTTCTATCTAGAGCATCAGTGTTAAGGATGAAATTCATGCCTTATCAGTGAAAAAAAGGGTTTTTTACAATTTAGTGGTAGCTGTGATTGGTTTCTTTTCATTGCCAGCCTGTTTTTCTTGCCAAGAACCAGTTACCTTTGGTAGCCTATGTTCCATTTTAGTCCCCAGTACCAGTCATGTCTTTGTAGGGGGGTGGTCAGGATATTAGGCTCCCATCCCTGACCATCTTAAACTGAAGGGTAATCCAACAAGGCCGTATCATAATAGTTCATATCAACACACAGAAGTGACTCATGCTATGATACCATCTAAAACTGAGATATTTCTTTTACAAGGCCATGTATTAATGCACATGACAGCAAATGTGACCCATGTTACAAGACTGTCTTAAGCTGAGGCATGCTCCAACAAGACTGTGTCATAAAAATGCATATAACAAAGGAAAGTGACCTGTGTTATGAGACCATCTTAAACAGATTTGTTCCAGCAAGGCCTGTCATAATAATGTATAAAACAAAACAGTGACATATGTTATGAAACTGTCTTAAACTGAGGTGTACAAAAAGAAGTGATCCATGCTATGACACCATCATAAACTAAGGTTTATTTTAACAAAACCATGTCATAATATATATATATATATATATATATATATATATATAAGCAGTAAAGTTACTCTTCTATAAGAACATCATAAAGTTTGGTAGGTTGTAACAAAACCATGTCATAATAATGCATATAACATGGAGAAGTGACCTATTTTGTGAGACCATTGGAAACTGTGGTATGTTCCAACAAGACCGTGTCTTAACAATGCATGTAACACACAGAAGTGACCTATTTTGTGAGACCATCAGAAACTGTGGTATGTTCCAACAAGACCATGTCTTAACAATGCATATAATAACAAAAATAGGGCATTTAGTAATGTTTAGAACTAGAATTAAATGAATTTAGTAACAGTGAAATCTAAATTTGCACAATAAGAGGAGAAGCAATGTAGTGAGGGCCTTTTTAGTGAGAGGTCACTGTAGAAAGTATGGTGGAAAATACCCCAAAAATAGATCTCCTGTTAGAAGATATATGATATTGAAGTTTTCTTTTTAATTTCAGGTTATTGGTTTATCTGGGTGTGTTTTAATTTCAGGGTTTTGGTTTATCTGGGTATGTGTCTTCATTTCCATACCGAGTTGCTGCATCTGGATATGCATACGCAGACAACGGCGTGCAAGCACAGGATATATCATTGTTAACAATCATCCAACTTATGGAAGTGCAACATCAGTCACAACAGCTTACCGTCAGCCTCCACCAACCTACTCCAGTGTGGCATATCAGGTATTCAGTAGCATGTGTAGCCATCTTTTGACAAGAATTTGCTAAATGGCCTCATTTCTAAGTAATGCCTGATGATTAAAATTTTTTTCAAAATTCATGTGCTTAAAAATAATTTTAAAAAATATTTTGGTCTAAAGCAAAAATATTGGTGAAGCATAGTTTTCTGTATACTGTCAGTACAAAATATATGCTGGTTTTCCTCAAGTTCATAAAATTTTGCATCATTTCTTACCCATTTTATTCATCTCTAAATTGGCATAACATTTAATTTAACATCTCAGCTTGTATCTTTTTAAAAATGTGTGATGTTAGCCCATAACATTGATACAGATGTTTGTATCTGCTCTGTTTTAAAGATGAAGATAAGCAACAAAATAGGAGCAGAGTACTGAACAAAATGTGAGCAGAAAATACTCAACAAAATGTGAGCTGAAAATACTCAGCAAAATGTGAGCTGAAAATACTCAGCAAAATGTGAGCTTCAGCATACTCAAGATACACAGTACAAAATTTGATATCATGAAATAGTTGTTAAATCTATAGAAAATCTTAGTATTTCAAGAAACAATGAAAACTTCAGTTGTTCTTCTGCCATTTAAAGTTAACAAGAGAGATAATATTGTGAACTTTTTACTTGAATCCTAAGTAACATAAATGTTTAAACTAAAATTTTTAAGCAAAAGGTTAAGGAGATTCACAAGTTTGATGGTGTTCACAATAAAGTTTTCATGATTAATTAACATTATGATTCCCCATTTTATATTATTCCATGCTTACCAAAATGAATTCAAAGGCAGAACAGAATCATATACCAGCTGGAGATAATTGTAGATACATTACTTCAATTTATGGTATACAAGGGTTGAGAGATGAAACCATGGTAATCCTTGGGGCCACTTAGGTACTTATTAAATGTTCTTACTGTTTTATAGTAAGTTAAAGTCAGTTTAATTTTATTGAAAAGGACTAAAAAATATGATGATCAGAAATATGTTAAATATGTTGATTACTAGAGCCTTAACATTTTACAGTATGAGGTCTGCATATATTCTTTTAAATACATTTTTTTTTCATCAGTAACAACCAGCATATAATTGGTAAGCAGGACCTAAGCCCAGGAGGGTTTTTACAGACAGGGTGAAATCTAGAAATGAAGACCTGCAGTTCTTTCCTGATGAAACAGGTGGCTGATCAACAAGAGCAATACAAGAACATTTACATTTTCTGAAACATTTGATTTTCCTATATTTCCTATGTATGAAAGTGAAAGCTACAAAAATAGTTCTGAAATCCCTAAAGAAGTTGACTCCTCTATGTATTGTAAGTACTTTAAGATCCTCTAAACTGCATGGAGTATTTTTTCCTGGAGTATTGTTTGTTTTTTTTTTTTTGTTTTTTTTTTGTTTTTTTTCACTAAGGTATATGTTTCTTGATTTCAAATCCAGTTCAGAAGTATTTGCAGTTGAATGCACCTTATAAAACAGTTAATACAGTAATTAAAGATTTAACATCATTACCAGAATAAATAAAGATGAATAAACAGCTTTTCTAATATGCCATTTAGTAACTTGATGTTCCATGCAAAAATACAAAAATTGATTGTTCACATTAAGAGCATGAACCACTGTTTTTGAATTTCTGTAACATCCATAGTACCATTTCCATTCTGTTGAAAAGGCACATTCTTCAAATCCTGGATCAGTAATTAACAATTTGCAAATTGAATGATAATACCTGTTGACCTCCTGTCTTCTCAGGCTTGTTTTCACAAGGTGTTATAGATAAATAGTTAGCTAAAGCTTTGAACTATTTTTTTTATAATTTTGTACAAATCAAATAAATGGCTCTATAAATTATTATTGCTACCAAGATATGTTAATCAAGGTAATTTATTAAATGAGCAGTTATCATCATAATGTTTAACTCTTCCTTGAAAAGCTTGTTATGTCTTTTAGTGCTGCCTCAAATGGGCTTTGAGTATATTTTGATATTTTTATTATCATTTTGCATTAATGCTGAATATTAAAAACTGTGATTTCAGATAAGTGACATGTTTCTTGAAAATATTGATTCAAAAGTATGTGATATTGGATATCAACAAGTTTATTGTGCTAATCATTTTTACTCATTCTGTTCACGCAGATATTCAGATATATGAATAGAACATAACAGTATTAATATCAGATGAAACAGTCTTGTAGCTGCTTGTTTTCCATTGCAATGCATTGCAATAAAATGGCCATTATTAGATATCTGTCATATGATTTTCTGTGCAAGTGAATAGTGTATGATGATACAGTAAGGTTTCCATACACAATCAAACAATTATTGGGTGCTGGCAAGCATATGTAGGATCCAGTACCATACATATGTATAAGTCAGGAAATAACAACATAGATCCTGATCAGCCATCGCATAATGTGCTGGCAAGTCAGATCTATGTTGTTTTTTCTACTGATTACTGCAAACAAACTGCATAGACTCATATTTGCTGGCACATTATGCAATGGCAGATCTGGATCTATGCAGTCTTATATGTAGTTGATATGGTAAGTTTGTTGCTTGTAACATGACGATCACATCGTATGATCTTATGTATTTATTTGTGATTCTGTCACGTCAATAATTCAAAGAAGATTACTTTTTGAACATATTTATACTTGTTAAAAATTTTTTTAAAGCAATTTCAGTAGAGTTTGTCATTTACAAAATAGATACAGTATATAATAAATAAATTACAGTGTTTGTTCTATTGGATATTGTGATCTTTCCCGAATTACATAGATCACGCCGTTGTTCTTGGTCTCATCCACAGTATCAAACAGTACAAACACTGTAATGTATAATTACTGGGAGGAAAGGTTATACAGACTGATAAATCATAAGTGACTAATGGAATGTCCAAAAGATACAAAATTTATTGTGTATTAAAATGTATCTGTCATCTAGACAAGTAATTACCTTGGCAAAATTTATGTCTTCTCTTGGGTCTAAATAATTAACATATTATATGGGCAGCCATTTTTGCTTTCAATTCAGTGCAGATGTCTTTCTTTAGAGAGCTCTCCAAATAAATTGGAGAATTGTACAATTTAATTAGAGAGCTCATTATATCAATTAGAGACTTACCTAATTCATTATTGCCGACAATTAATAATTATTGACATCTAATTCAACTGGAGAGATTTACAAATGAATAAGAGAATTCATTAATTCATTACAAAGGTCTTTAATCGAATTACAGACATCTTAAGTTTGGCATTGGTTCTACAAATAAATTGTAGACAGCTTCAAATGAGGCCACAGAGCGATTCATTTGAAGAGGTCTCTAAATTGTGTTTCCAGGCTTTCAAAACTAACATTCTTAACATGAAACAATAAAAATCAGGAAACTGATACTGCAGAAATGTGGAATATTGGCCTGAAACTGAAGGAAATCAATCAAATCGATATTTTATGTTGCATATACAGAACAGCAGCAAACAAAACTCTTGACAAAGTGGGAAAAAAATACAATACAGGGCATAAAATTTGCATTTGATGCTTTTAATAGCTCATATGACTTGCTGATTAAAGCAGAGTTCCTAATATATACGTCATTAGAGTAATATATATGGTGAATGAATAAATTATCCACAATACTTAACAAGAAAACACCCTATTACTCAAGGAATCTGGTAACATTGTTAAAGTGCAACTATATATTAGGCACCAAAATCTGGCAACAGTACCATTGGTCAGTGCCACAAGGTATTATAAGCTTTCTTTTAAATTTGACACTCCCAGAGTCTGGAACAGCCTGCCAAATGAACTAAGAAAAATCCCAGATTTTGAAGAATGAAGCTGGCTGATTCAGACATTGTCTGGGCCATACTGTAAATGTGGTTATTTGACTGTTTAGCAGTCAGTGGCATTTCAGCTATAAGGTTACCGTCTTCACTGAGATAATCTGAATTATGTGTATAATTTTTGCTTTTAGTTTTTTTTAAATTTAAAAAGGCCTAAATTTTTACTTTTTGTACTTTCATTCTCCTAATGTCATATTATTGAATCAGTGTATGCTGTTAGTTGTATGCTATATACTGTTGTATTTTAATCTGCTGTTATCATTTGGATGTTACATACTGTTGTATTTTAATCTGCTGTTATCATTTGCATGTTACATACTGTTGTATTTTAATCTGCTGTTATCATTTGCATGTTACATACTGTTGTATTTTAATCTGCTGTTATCATTTGGATGTTACATACTGTTGTATTTTAATCTGCTGTTATCATTTGGATGTTACATACTTTTGTATTTTAATCTGCTGTTATCATTTGCATGTTACATATTATTGTATTTTAATCTGCTGTTATCATTTAGATGTTACATACTGTTGCATTTTAATTTGCTGTTATCATTTGCATGTTACATACTTTTGTATTTTAATCTGCTGCTTTTGTTGGCACTGTAATGAGTATTAGCATTGTTTCACTGTAAGTATGTATTTGTGTACCTATCTGTTGAATTACCATATGTACTTGCTTATAAGTTGAGTCCAACTCCAAACTGCACAGACCCAGATCAGCTATAATATAATGCACTGGCAGATCTAGGTCTGTGCAGTTTGTAAGGAGCAATCAGTAGAACAAACAAGACAGACCCTGGTCAGGACTTTGTTGTTTGCAGTTTGCCATAACTTATAAGCGAGTATATATGGTATGCAAGCACCGCTCCAGTGATATTGTGGTTAGAGTGTCTGCCTTGGATGCAGGAGGTCAAGGGTTTGAACCCCAGCTGAGTCATACCAAAGACTTATAAAAATGGTACTAACAGCTGCCTCGCTTGGCACTATGCATTAAGAAGTTAGTGTTAGGACCAGTCAGCCTAGTTTCAGGATAATGTGACTGGGTGGACATCATGCTACATGTCTGTGGCACGATGCCCCAGTGCTAGACATCACTATAAACTGTTACACTGCAGACATTGTAGTGATATGGCTGAAAAATTGTTAAAGCTACGTTAAAAATCTAAATCACACACACACTCACACATAAGGTATAAGAAGATAAAAACTCATACAGAGCTGGTGTTTTATGCATTTTTACCCAGTCTACTAACATTAAATCTAAATTTTTTAATCTTCTTTTGAATGCAGTACAAGTGACAAGTTTTCTTATGTAAAACACAGACTGTGGAACATAAATTTAAAAGATAAAAACTCATACAGAGCTGGTGTTTTATGCATTTTTACCCAGTCTACTAACATTAAATCTAAATTTTTTAATCTTCTATTGAATGCAGTACAAGTGACAAGTTTTCTTATGTAAAACACAGACCGTGGAACATAAATTTAAAAGATAAAAACTCATACAGAGCTGGTGTTTTATGTGTTTTATGCATTTTTACCCAGTCTACTAACATTAAATCTAAATTTTTTAATCTTCTATTGAATGCAGTACAAGTGACAAGTTTTCTTATGTAAAACACAGACTGTGGAACATAAATTTAAAAGATAAAAACTCATACAGAGCTGGTGTTTTATGCATTTTTACCCAGTCTACTAACACTAAATCTAAATTTTTTAATCTTCTATTGAATGCAGTACAAGTGACAAGTTTTCTTATGTAAAACACAGACTGTGGAACATAAATTTAAAAGAGTTCCACTAAAATTCATTTATCATCTCCACAAATTGAGATGTTGTTTATGATACTTAAAATAAGATCAGTATTTTTGTTTGAGGTAAGAAACAGTGGTAAGGATACAAGAACACCTTTGAGTTTTCAGGTCTAACGTGGAAACACATGAAAACCAATTTATTCTTGAAAGATTCAGTTCAAGAATTCCATGAATTTATGGAAGCCCTTGAAATTTCATGACAGATAAGACAATATTCTTTGAAAAAACATTCAGTATTTATTACTGTATGTTAATTACAAATTCAGCAGGCAAATGTTTTATGTAAATGATATATAACTTGTATCAGGTTCATTTTGGACTTAGCCTATGTAGTCTGGGATGGACATTCACTTATAGATACTGAAAAACTAGATTTAAGAAAAAAAAACTTGTTAACACTTTACAAAATTAAAAGGAGGCAAAATTCCAGACTGTCATTGTTTTACTTCCCTCCCCTGTGTCCAAACAAACAAATTATAATCTTGAACATTCAAATAGTTTAGTCACTTACAGTGTGAGGCTAAATTCTACTGAATCATCTTTTTTACCCGCAAGATTGGTGAACAATCTTGAACAGAATACCCAATTATTGTAGCATATTTTACATTGCATTGAAAAGGTGTACATGTCCAAATATTGAATCTTGTAGTCTTAGATATGATCCACACTAGATTGTGACATAAATGTAAGTATATTAAATTATCTTTAATTGACTAATTGACTCACCTTCTTGTTTCTGTGGTAGAATGAAAACTATTCTACATTTCTTCATGTTCTCTCCCAGGTATAGTCAGCAAAAAATACTCTTGGTGCAATATCCAACTGTTGGCTTAGATTCACTAGGAATGGGTGATGCAGATGAAAAAATAGAATTCTACAACATGTATGCAAATATATAAATGATACTGGATGAATTCAGTTATATATTCAAATCATGAATGATGTCACTGCATCTCTCTTCTTCTTCCTTTCTCTCTCAATATTAGTTTTTGGTACACTTTTGTAATGTTGAAATATGTTAAAATATTTGTATATTGTAGGGATAGGGCTAATAAAATTGTGCCGAATCTCATTGCAATGGATTGTGACAATAAAATATATTTGAACAAATCCTTGATGCCTTTTGAAGCTTCTGTGAAAGTGTCATTGCTATCCATCAAGCAAGAAGAAAAATATATAAAACTTTCAACTTAAGAAAGAAATTTTAAGACGTTTTATAAATCTGGGGTCACTTTGGCTTGGTTGCAAGGCTTAGGGTTGAATGATGAATAAAATTTATACTTTAAACACGGTCATGTATGTCTCTTACTGCATTGACCACATTCAAAGCAAGGTTTTCCTTGCATAATGTTATTCAATTTTCAATGATGAATATATTGCCAGGTCTGAAGTGAGTAACCACTTGAGCACGTAAATTTGAGGTCAATTAACGAAATATATTTCAAATGCATGGATAAAAATGATTTTATCAGCTTATCTATGTGCATGGATGAATATATTTACAGTGGTTAGAAATCATACACCTGTAGCAGTAAGGTCAGATCCAATATATAATTCTTTAGCCAGGAAAGATTTTTGTGGTAGGAAAATACCTGAAATAAGTGGAATATCACATTTTAGTAATCAGAAACTTCTGAAAAGGCTTCACATAGGGGATCCATAAAATATGAGAGATAAGCAGGATGAACTAAACTCGCCAGGAGAAGTCGTCATCATTTACATTATTGCCATGTTCTTCACATTATTTGATAATTGCAGGCAGTATTAGCAGCAGCTGCCCATGGTTCTAATGAGTCTATCAATGTTCATGTTTCTGAAATTGCTGTCATTAGAATATTACAGAGTTTAGGCTTCAGGAGAGGCACTATAAGAAAGCAAGCTTTAGACTCTGAGCAAAATTATTCATCATGTATTTCATGGTTTAAAGGTGGACAACAAGACAATTGAAAACCAATAATCAATAATAATTTTGATTTGTGCAAAGATCAATACTTTATTTGAAGAAATCCTAATAAAAATGTCAGCCAGAGTGTTAGGTTTGTACAGTACATATATGCCATTCAGAAATATTTTGGAATGTTCTAGTGGGGTTCATTACCAACAGTGTTGTTGGAAATCAGACTCCCATGGAGGGTAACAATGATGTGGAAATCAGACTCCGGTGGAGGGTAACAGTGATGTGGAGATCGGACTCCAGTGGAGGGTAACAATGATGTGGAAATTGGACTCCAGAAGAGGGTAACAATAATGTGGAAAAGTGTATCAGCATCTTTTATGAAATTTGTGAACAGTTATTGCAAAGAAAGAATGAACTGTCCAAGAAAACAGTTGTCCTGTCCATGTTTTGAGGAGAAAAAAGCTGTGGAAATTATAGTTAAACACTGAATACTAACCCAATGAATACTAACCCTGGCCATCAGAGACCCAAGACACCAATATTACTTGAGAATATATGGCAAACAATTAAGTTCAAGTCTGAATCACATCCATGTTGTTCTTGACATTTGGGACTGTTCATCATCTTAACAAAGGGCTGTATAATGCTTTACCTAAGCGATTACAAGCTGTGATAAGAGCCAAGAGATCAGTTATCAAGTGTTAGATGTGTAAATACCAAATTCTTTCAACTTCCTTACTTGTCATGCTAATGTCATCCCCACACCAAAAACCTGACTCATGTCAAAAATATCATACAAGTCAATTATCAATGCATTTTGTTACCATCAACACTTTTGGCATCTTTGCAAAGATCTGATTGTTTTAAAAGTATTCTTCTTAATCACATGTGGGAAAAATCGTTAATGGAGTGCACTCCTAGGGAAAATAAGGGCTACAAATCATTAATGGAGTGTACTCGTAGCGAAAAGTAAGGGCTACAAATCGTTAATGGAGTGCACTTACAGAGAAAATAAGGGCTGCAAATCATGAATGGAATGCACTTACAGAGAAAATAAGGGCAGCAAATCATTAATGGAGTGCACTTGTAGGGAACATAAGGGCTACACTACAGATCATTAATGGAGTCCACTCATAGGGAAAATAAGGGCTGCAGATAGTTACTGGAGTGCACACATGGACAAAATAAGGGCTACAGATTGTTAATGGAGTCCACTCAGAGGGAAAATAAGGGCTACAAATCATAAATGTGCACTCATGGGGAAAATTAAGGGATACAGATCATTAATGGAGTGCACTTGTGGGGAAAATTAAGGATACAGACCATAAATGGTGCACATGCATGGGAAAAATATGGGCTACAGATTGTTAATGATGTGAACTCATTGGAAAAATAAGGACTACAGATCTTTAATGGAGATGCTTTCTGTCAAAGTTGGTCAAATTATGTTCAGCATTTTATTTTAATAAAATTGTTAAATATTTTATATTTTATTAACAACAGCCAGGTGAGCAAAAAATTAAGTAATGCCAAATCACAATTACTGGTACTACTAAAATTTTGAAAAGGACAAATTTGAATGATACATTTATGCCATTCAGTTCATTGTGATGATGATACATTACTTAAAATTGCAAGCTTGAATATACATGTAGTGTTAATGTACTTATTTTAGTTCATCTGTGAAACATGCATTATTTGATGCCCTTATAATTTGGTGCCAACAATAATATCCTAATACAAGCTTTAGCTTTATAAAATTTGAATGCTGTAGCACACTGAAGGTCCAGTCAGTAAGATCACCACTGAAATCTTAGCTGAAAAGCACTAAGATCACCTTTAAATTGGTGTATTTATGGTATAATTTCTTATAGAATTAATTTGAATTAATAAAGAGACATTGAATTTAGAACTGTGATAATAGCACTGGACTGAAAACTGACAGTACATGTAATGAAAATGTTTATAAAGTATATCTGCTCATTATAATATTTGTATTTAAAAACCATCTGGATTTTTATGAGTGTTGCACCAGTTTGTGCAAAACTAAATTTAATTATCTGTATTTGGCGATTTTGCTTCTGCTCTTGCAAATCAGAAACAGAAGTACTTAGGCAGTCTCATTATGCTGTCTAAAACTCATTGTCTGTACCATTTAATATTTTATTAAGGAAACTCAATGGACTCAAATTTTATGCATGGAATAATCATGCTGTGTTTAAAAGCACTTAATATACAGCTCATATGCATTGAAATATTGCTGCTTTTATTGGATACTCAACAATCTGTAGCAGGCAGGAGCAGAAACCAGCCTTGTTCTATTGCTTGTGCAATATCTATTCTGTTAGAGCCCTCTGTGATGCTCCTTCATATTGGAACTCCATCATATTTTAAAGCATTTCTACAGTGAGGCTAGCAAATGAACCTTTGAATAAGCTTATTGGACTTAGATTGGTGGGTCCTTAAGGTATCAAGAATACCTCCTACCTGCAAACCTAATCAAAAGAATGAATACAATGAACTAGAAAGTAAGTCCATGGGACATATATTCATGCTCAATAAGATGAAATAACTGAAATCAAAAGATATCAAGACATCCATCAGATATTTTGTGGAGGAATAAGTAACTGAAGATTTAAAAAAGCATTAGAGCAATGTATTTCACAGGAATACATGTTCCCAGAAAGTGTAACCATTATGCTGCCCCCCTTCAAACTCCCCCACCCTCTCCTTTCCTGATTGGGAAATAATTTCCATGATGCCCTTAAAATGCTTTGACTTTGTGAAACATAGCAATCAAGTGCCTGAATCCAACTCTTCCAAACAGATTTGGGGTGGGTGGGTAAGGGATATATAACAGTATTGGCATCAATGCTGTAAATCTAAAGAACGGATGAAATATTTATTCATATAAATCACTACAAGTTTAATAACTTAACATATAACACTACATATAAATATCTTAATACAATATCATTATAATGCCATTTTTATAATCTTATAATCTTGTAATCATAATGGTCATATTTTTTTAAAAAGCTTGAATTCTGTTTTTTCAAGTCTGGTACAATTCTATTAATTATTTTAGCATAATGATTGAGAAAAGTAATCAGTATTAAAGTCAGCACCCAAACAAAGGAATCAAAATTTCAAGATCAGAATATTTATGTATGTGCTCTACACTCCCAGGTAAGATGAATACTACCCACCTACTACCCTCCACAAGTCTGGAACTATCTTGTCTCTGTGTCAGTCACTACACAGATTATATTAATTGATCATTTCCTTCTTTTAATTTAAATTATTTCCAACAGCATAATCCTGAAGTAAGTCTGAGTGTTGGTGTATTTTTTCAAAATGATATTTTCAGTGTATACGAGTGCCAAATTTGCTCATGGCATACACATAAAATACAGCCAACACACCATTAATGATATTGATTTTATATTTTGCTGAGGACAAAACTGTTGATCAGTTATCATACCTTAACTTCAAAAGTGCTGATATTTTAACTTGTCATGTTAAACCAAAATAAGATGACATTGAAAACAAGCAATTTAATGTGCTAAATTCTTGCAGAGACAAAGTATGGGAGTCAGTATGTATTCATTACATCTCATGTAACTTGTCAATAATGAACATTAGTTGTTTTCCTTTGCATTTGCTGCACATGGTAGTTGTTCAATTAGAATTAAGAAAATTTAATATCAGTGGTTTTTTGTTATTTTTTCAATATTGTCATATGTGGTTAAATTGTTCATAACACTTATATTTCAGACTGAATTGTCCATATTTATTATAATCAATATTATAGCAAATCCTTATGTTTGTTTGTGTGTGCATGATTTGGATTTTTAACATAACTTTAACAATTTTTCAATCATACTGCTATGATGTCTGCAGTGTAGCATTTTATAGTGATGCCTCAGACACGTAGCATGATGTCCCACTCAGTCACATTATCCTGACACCAGGCCAACCAGTCCTAATATTAACCTCTTAATGCTGAGTGCCTAGCGAGGCAGCTGTTAGTGCCATTTTTGTTTGTCTTTAGTATGACTCGGCTGGGGTTCAAACCTGCAACCTCCCACAGGAAATCTTTATTGTACTCGACTTGTATTATTTCGATATAAAGCAGTAAATATGAATCATTGCTTTATATAAAACCTGGAATCTCCTGGCACTGCATTTTAAAAGCACTGAACATACTAAATATGGCAAATTATATTTGCCATGAAACTTAGATGCACCTCACATTCTCAACTTGGTCACATCATGTATTTATTTTCTTGCTTATTGGAAAATCAGCATTGTATAAATTGCATTAAGTTCCAAGAAAATTGAGAAACCCTGATATAGGGATTTATGTTAGTTTCCACCTTAAATTCACTGTTGACATGTCAGCTTATGTTAATAGAATTTTGATCGCTATTAATTGTTTCTCCACTATAATGAGTGAACTCATTATCCCCAGGTGCCATATTCATGTGTCATGAGGTTGTACCCTACTTACAAGCTCTGTAATGTCAACATCATTTAGGGTACACCAAAGTAGGTGCCATTACGGAAAAGGAGAAAGATGTAGTTCTGCAGTGATACCAAATAATATAGACTTTCATCTCGCGTTAAAATATACAGTGGAAAAAAAAGAAAAATTTTGAGATCCAGTTTTGTTTTAGGGTCAAAAATGACTGGTTTCAGAACCGGAGTATGTGTCTGGATTTTAGACATTTTGGTCTTAGAATTTTAAAGCACACTTGTCTGAATTGCACACAGACAAAATATGAACCTTTGCAGAAAGTAGCTTCAGTTTGAAATTTGGAGTAAAATGGGATTAAAATACGAAAATCAGGGATCCAATATGAAAAACAAAGAGAAAAAAACAATTTTCACCCTTCTGCCCATGCACAGATGAAATAGCCAATCAAAAACATCTTTTATACACCTAACCATCCTGCTAAAAGAAAATCTCTCTCTCAATGAGAAATAGGTATGTTTAGATACATTGAGGAGTAAACCCCATTTTCTACCCCCATTTCAGGCAGAAACGTAAAGAATCTCCAGGGGAAAATGAGTTAAATCTTTTTACAGTTTGAAATACTTTGACTTCTAACACTTCATGTTCCATGATGTTTCAAGGATGTGTCTGAACCATCTTCAAAATCCAAGTTTGCAATAAGTGAAACATTACTTGTGCAACAGGATGATCTGGGTTGGAATTAGACACTAAAAGCAATTTCGTGAATGAAATGTTTATTTATAATGTGACTGAAAAATGTTCAATCTGAAATTAAAGTCGTACACATAAAATCCAACAATGGATTTAAGAAAATGATAACCACTGAGTTAGCTGATATAAGGAAACTGATACCATTCTGAACTGAATTGAAATTATAAACAAATATGATTGACTTATGTGTAATAAGCATAATGTTTTAAAAAGTAAATATTTGTAAGAGGCTTAATATTTTACAAATTACATATAGATAAACCATCATGCATTATGTTTTCATTGTATATACCCCGTGGGGAACCTCATTCATACATGCAACTGTTTTACCTGTAATACTGACTACTAATGACTAAAACTTAGGACATCAAGTGGTCAATCACCCATAAAAAACAAGAGAAACTGATTGTCTGATTGGCTTTTAGGAATAGAGCTCAAACGACATAAATTTGTGTAGTAGCAGGTCAGTTCTGCCATGCTAGTCCTATAAAGAACCACAGAAAAATCATTTGAAAATAAGAAATATGAGAAAATCCCAGAAGACAAAGGAATGTAGCTGCTTGCAATTTAAAGTGATCCCAGCTCCATAAATAGGGTTTTAATTTAATGCAAGTTAAGTTCACTTAATCTAATGTAACTTGATGTTAAGTCAATAGAACCAATATCATGAAACTGTAAGCATTTCCTTGTATCAGTGGAATTACTGCACCAAACCCAAACACATATGAAAGTGAAGACCACATTCTACTACATATGGATCTATCACTATGGATGATCAATGTGTAGAAATTAACACAACCACCAAGGGTATCAGAGTATGAATTTATACAGCTATCAATGAGCTATGATTATTCACCCTTATGATTATTCACCAAGGGTGAATACAGCATGGAATCTGTACAACTACAAATAATATTTCATCATCAGATAGGATGTACACAAATATATATGTTCTCACTCAAATAATGATACTGAATACATTTTGGATTTTGACTCAAATAGTGTTAAATTTAAAAAAAAAGACATACCATGTGCATCAAGTTGACTACAACAAAGTATCTTCACTCCCACTGCTTTGTCAGATAATCAAAGAGCCACCATACATGGCCCACCCCTCCTAGTCTTCTGAAGGATCCTTCAAGAGCCCCCTTGTTTGCTGTACCCATTGGTCCCAACACTTTGGTCCCTCGACACAAGAAAACCACTATCTTCCTCCAAGCTAACATCACCACTGACAGCAGCACACAGGTTATACAAACCCCACATAGTACTACAACTCTGCATCCAAGATATCAGCTCCACAGCCAAAATCACACCTCCAGATTTGCACATAAAAATCCAAACAGCTAAAATATAATGACTAAAGCCATGTAGTACATGAGACACGGTCATGTACAAATGCAATGATATAAGTTTGCATATGCACATATGCAGTTACTTATTACATATTAAATCATTTAAAACAGAATTACTGTACAAGATTATTATTATAATCTTGTTTGTATATGAATCTGTATCTGACAATAATAATCTTACAGAACTATAAGAACTAGAACATTTTGCCATCCTTTAATACATACAACATTTCAATGAATTCAGTTCATCTATTCATTTATAAAATAGCTAACATTAAAACAGAACGAGTGTATATAATAACATCACATTATATGACATAGGTCTGACTGTCTGTAAAATTTAGAATAAACACTGGAACATCCAATATGCCAAACATTTCTATCACATAATACAGATAGCAAAATGAGAATGCAATTTTATGTTTCACCTACATCTACAGCTGAAGATTGCTCCCATAAAGTCGACAGCTTCTGACAAAATTTGTGTTGTGACATTACTGTCTAGCTCTAGTCCACAAGTACACTAGCTATGTTGCAATCCACAGCCAGAAAACTTAAGGTTATTGGTTTTCTCATTGCAAGCACTTTGCACATGAAGCATGGTGTGAACCAAACTCTGTAATTTAAAATAATTTAAGACATAAATAAACCACTTCTGGGTAACGTACATGGAAATGAAACCCCAGCACATTTTAGTTCAATTGTAATGCAAAAACATTACATATACACAATTCTGTGACACCTTGCATAAACTGATTCAATTCCAATTTCTGGTGTTATACCACATATTTGGCCACCATAGATTTTACCATCTGGGACTGGTTTTGTCTTGTAACTTTGCTGAAGAGTTCAGTGTACCCATCTTTGAAGCATGTTGGTAGCAACTCATCCACAGCAGTTCCAATATCTGCATGTCATGTTGTTCAGGTGCAAATTGAATCACTATGCTAATTAATGTATCATTTATAAAACTGTTTCACATTTTGGTTAATGTTTAAGTTTTGTGTAAAGGGTTTCAAACATCAAGTTTTCATATTTCTAGTTATTATTTCATATTTTTCTTTAATCAAGCTATAGTGTATTCAGTGTGTTGCAACTTCTACACCATGCCAATTAATAACAATGAATAGCCAATAGATTTTAATAGTACACAGTAACTTAATTATCGTTACTGACATGTATGTACTTTTGAATGACTGTCTGCATACTTATCATATTCCCAGATAGTGTTGGGTGATTCTGGAGACTCAAAAAGTGTTTTGAGGTCCCAGTGGGGTGGGGTGGGGGGTCAGTGCACATGTCAACAGTCTTCAAAGGTTTTAGCACAGCTTTACTGAAGCTCATCTCAACCAGTTAAATAATCTGTGAAATGGTGGTTGCATATGTGTCACCACCTTACCTTTTATTTGCCTCTTCAATAATCTGTTGTACCACTTGCTCTAAGAATAGTATGACATGGATTCAGAGCAGGACTGTTCACTCTTAATATAGACTAAATGCTAGGGACATATATATAATGCTGGTCAAAAATCTCTGTATGTTTGTGTGTGTGTGTGTCTCTCGTTCTCTCTCTCTGTTTATTATATGTATGTTTATTTTTTTTCTTCTAAGATTATTGAAAAAGTGCATCTTGAAACATGGCTGTATCAGAGGGTTTGAGAGTAAATACTGTGTTTTGTGTGTGATACATTGTGTTATGGCAGGTATGTGCTTGCAGTAATAGTTGCTTACCTGTTCAAAGGCTATCCTACAGTAATTTCAGATTTCAGATCATCAGGTATGTCAGTATGCCACAAAGTGGCAAGACACTGGTAACCCTTGACAAAGCTGGACAGCCATGAGCTGTCCTAGGTGTCAGTACTTCTCTGAGTCATGTGAAGTAAAGTCAAACCTTAAGTTGTTGTCTGTACTGAAAAAGAATCACAATGATGTCATTTATCTCCACATAATAAAGCTTAAACGAATAGGGAACTGTTGATGATTACAATATGCTATAATTGTAACTCAAATATCCATGTTGGAGTTCACTGCAGATCCAAATACATTGAACTATTTTTATTTATCAATGCATGCTTTAAAAATGTTCTTTAGACTTGTTCTGTTGCATTGGACAACATACAACAAAATATTGTTAGTCATAAAGCAAAGCTCTCAATAATCTGACAGTAAGCTTAAATAACTAAATTAGAAAAAACAAACGCTGAAGCTACTATAGCAGTAACAAGAAAAGTGATTAATTTATCTCGCTTTCCACTCAAGTGAGCAAGACAACTATGACGTAGCTGAGACTTTACCTTCAACCACTGAACAGTGCAAAACTTGAAGAACCATTTGTGACTACAGTTCTCTTGAAGGTCCACCTTGATTAACTGTTAGTTCTTGAATGAACTGCAAAGACAAAGCTGCATATATTTGTTTTGTGACTAGTAGCTAGGTTTTGCACAAGTTCATGAAAGCTGATGTACTTCAAGCAACAGCCCTTAACCTCCCTTCCACTTTTCCAAAAACATTCTTTGCCAACAAAATCAGAGCTACTTTTAGGTTATTCTTTGTTGAAGTACTGTTAATGGAACTGAAAATAATAATAAAAAATGTTTCCACTGGAATGCCCTGCCTCAGTCAATCTCACTGAATACGTGACACTGATGAAATATAAAATACAAGTTAGAGTGACTTTTTAGTAATGGTGTTGTAGACTGTACATTCACTTACCAAGTTTTCATGACTGTACTGTGCATATTGACCTACTTTTGGCATGACTGTCTAGCACTCACTGAAACTTCAAGACCAAGTGCACCTGCACAGGAGAGGTGTTAAAAAACACAAAGTACCATGTGAACACGAATTCCATCCATAAATGACACTGGCTTTATGATTATCATGTTTTTAAAATATAATCTATAATCACTCAAATGTACCTATATTTTAAAATCATGGATATAATCTTCATGCACATGTCTATGTATCCATATATATTGAAATCATGTATATGATATTCATCAACATGTCTATACATATATATATATATATATATATATATATATATATCATGTATGTGATCATGCACATGTCTCTGTATCTATATCTTAAAAACATGTATATGATCTTCATGCAAATATCTTTGTATTGATCATTAGTATGATCTTCATGCACATGTCTATGTCTCTATATTACAATCATATATAATCTTCATGCATATGTCTATGTATCTTTATATTAAAACCATGTATATGATCTTCATGCACATGTCTGTGTATCTGTATATTAAATTCATGTATATGATCTTCATGCACATGTCTATGTATTTGTTTATTAAAACCATGTATATGATCTTGATGCATGCCTATGTATCTGTATATTAAAATCATGTATATGATCCTCATGTACATGTCTATGTATCTGTATATTAAAATCATGTATATGATCCTCATGTACATGTCTATGTACCTGTATATTAAAATCATGTATATGATCTTGATGCATGCCTATGTATCTGTATATTAAAATCATGTATATGATCCTCATGTACATGTCTATGTATCTGTATATTAAAATCATGTATATGATCCTCATGTACATGTCTATGTACCTGTATATTAAAATCATGTATATGATCTTGATGCATGCCTATGTATCTGTATATTAAAATCATGTATATGATCCTCATGTACATGTCTATGTATCTGTATATTAAAATCATGTATATGATCCTCATGTACATGTCTATGTACCTGTATATTAAAATCATGTATATGATCTTGATGCATGCCTATGTACCTGTATATTAAAATCATGTATATGATCCTCATGTACATGTCTATGTATCTATATATTAAAATCATGTATATGATCCTCATGCACATGTCTGTGTATCTGCATATTAAAATCATGTATATGATCATGCATGTGTCTGTGTATCTATATTAAAATCATGTATATGATCCTCATGTACATGTCTATGTATCTATATATTAAACTCATGTATATGATCTTCATGCATATGTCTATGTATCTATAGTAAAATCATGTATATGATACTCATGCACATGTCTATGTATCTATATATTGAAATCATATATAATGTTCATGTACATGTCTATGTATCTATATAATAAAATCATGTATATGATCCTCATGCACATGTCTATGTATCTGCATATTAAAATCATGTATATGATCATGCATGTGTTTGTGTATCTATATTAAAATCATGTATATGATCCTCATGTACATGTCTATGTATCTATATATTAAACTCATGTATATGATCATGCATGTGTCTGTGTATCTATATTAAAAACATGTTTATGATCTTCATCCACATGTTGGGGCCCCGAGTGGCCGAGTGGTCTAAAGCGCTCTCCGTTACGGATCACTGCCATCTCACCTCTGTCTGCGTGGGTTCGAGTCTAGGATTCGGCTAATGTAGATATGTGAGAAAGCTTGCCAGTAGCTTCTCGTGGGTCAGTGGTTCTTTCCGTGGATTTCCCGGTTTCTTCCTCCACCATTAATACTGGCCGCCATGTATAGCCTATTGTGTGCTGAAAAATGTCGTTAAGCTCCACAACAACAACAACAACAACATCCACATGTCTATGTATCTATAGTAAAATCATGTATATGATCCTCGTGCACATGTCTATGTATCTATATATTAAAATCATGTATATGATCTTCATGCACATATCTATCTATCTATATATTAAAATCATGTATATGATCTTCATGCACATATCTATGTATCTATATATTGAAATCATGTATATAATCTTTTTGGACATTATATAAGGAAAACAAATCTTTCTCATCAGCAAGAAAAGCAAATGTCATTATCAATTGTTATGTGTAAAGACACTGGCTGTGATATCACCTGGTAATCAGATTAACTTCTATGCACAATAAGAAAACAATTTAAAACCCCTACCCAAGTGTTATGGAAACATTTCTATAAGCTTATACAGCATTTTCCTGGTATACTGTTATACATACTAATAATGTACATGTGGTGTCAAAAGCTTGTTTCAGCTTCATCATTTTCATGGATTTAGTCCCATCTTCCTTTCAGACTCCTCAATTATTATTTCAGGGAACGTTCTTAAATTTGAAGAAAAAAAAATATTTGGTGAAAAATATGCTTGCTCAGGACATATGAATATAAACATGTTTAAAATAAATGTAATGCAAATAAGCAAACAATACACCCCATTCATTGTCCCTGGTCAGACACCTTTTAAACATAAAGCACAAAAAGTTCTAAAACAGACTTATCTATCAAACATTGTTCATAGGACTATTTTCTGGTCATCTGTACTGCCATTAGTACATCCACATGGTAGAGTACCAGAGTCTGGAAGCCTAGCCCAAACTGTCAGTTTTGACATTGACTTTGAAATAAAAGGTTCATGTGGCAATCAAACTGTTGTTGCCCAATGAAAACAACCCATGATTTAATAAGATCCATCAAGGTGTTTACAAAATATTAGCAAACGAAATGAACAGAAACTTTTGCTAAAACTCTAACAAACTTTATCTTTGTAAATGACCTTGACCTTTGAGTCACAGGTGGTGAGTAGTTTGCAATATGACATGTCACCCTAAGATAACTAAACCAAAGTATGATCAAAGTCCATTGCTGAATAAAATGATTGAGAGAAAAAGGAGAAATATGAAAGACAATATTTGTAAATAATAGGCACTGACTAAGGTGAATAAAAGGCAAATCTTGAAGAGACATTTCAATAGTGCAGCCATTTGCTCATACCATAGATATTCGAACATGTAATTATTTTTCAGGGCAAACTGGCAACCACCTGGGAAATTCTAGCAGCAACCTATTTTTAGTGTTGAACAATTTTTCTATAATAGTCATTATTACAGACAACACTGGAAAACCCATACAGAATGGGATTAGGTGCTATGTCAGATAACCTAATCCCATTCTGCATTGGTTTTCCATTGCTGTCCTGATACTTTACTCATGTTTGGCACATCAAACAGGACAGTAGTCAATGTGGTCTTCTCCTGGAATCTGCGACCTCTTTTCTTTTGTTCTGTGCAAACAATATTGTAATGAGTTATAAATACTGCTCAGTCATTACATTGTTTAAACTTTTCTCTTTGTACCATGACAACATCATATTACAGGGAAATTATTCATTACTTTTATTTCACATAAACATATATATTTTTATATGTACACAACTTGACTAATTTAGCTTTACTGATTGCTGGTTTAAAGATCGCCTGGAGGAAGACAGCAGTTTATTCAGATACCTGATTATTTTCATTGCATGAAAAAGTGATAGTTTCTGAAGTCAGAATCTTGATGGAAACTATGCATATTTAGTTTCAATGCAGTTTATCTTAAGTAAAATCTACTTTTTAAGTTGTACATTGGTTTCAGTAGGGTTTCCAATATAGAAACTAGGTTTCCAATTGTTTCTTGATCATCAGAATTCAAAATATTTCCCTTTCACCGAAACCAGATGAAAACTCAGCAGAAACAAAAATTAATTTAATTTCCAACTTAGCAGTTTTCAGAATGAGGATTTAGGAACCCTCATATTGCATTTCAAGGACTAAAACCCTAATCAAAACAAATATCTAAATTTCATTAGTGGGAATAAAATCAATTTTTTTCAGAAGTAAGATTCGATACTACATTTTCCTTGTAAAAAGAAAGTGTTCAAAAAAAAATTATTATTGATATATGTCTGTGAGTATCTATTTACATACAAATGTAGGAAGTATTTCTAAGTACATTTCATAAACATGTTCTCTCCATGTATAATTCTGTGAGTCAATACTATTCTCTTAATATATGAGAGGGATCATGTAACAGAAAGACTGAATATGTCTGTAATTGTATGTGTGGTGTGTGTGAATCTGAGTAGATGTAAAATGATCATTGGTATCCACAAAACTACAGGTATACATTGTTCAGATATACTTACCTCAGGCTTGTTTACTAGAGTACAATCTCCTTAGACCCACAGTTTCACTTACATGTGTCCAGACAAACAAACAATCAAGCCAGCAATCTGGGAAAATATATTTTTGGCCCCAGTATGGGGATAAACATTTGTTTCCTGCTCCATGATATGGGTACCATTTTCTTTTGGTACAAATGAATACAAAGGACAGGTTAGGTACGAAATTTATGGAAAATATTTTTTGCATTTAATATTGGTGCTTATGGATGACCTAAGAAAAAGTCAGAACTCACAAAGAGTTAATCAGATCTCACAAAATATTTTTGTTTGATCTCACAGACTGGTACTCTGAAAAGACCACAGGTGTAAGAATGGCATGTTCAATAAAATGCTTGCACACAAATGTATATTAATGTGAATACATGTTTGTGCTGGTGATTATTTTTATTACAAAGGGTTGTTGAAGTAAAAATGAGGTCTATTTAAATCGGTAAGGGACTTAAACTACTGTTAAACTTGTCTCAGTGGAAACATCCATATCAAAACAGCTATTAATAAATGATAGTTTTCATAAACCATTCTATTTTCAGAATCGTATTTAACCTTAATCAAATGGAAACCTGTCCACAAACAACAAGCCACAAACACTGTAATTGTTAAAAGGAAAGCTGTCCACAAACAACAAGCCACGAACATTGTAATTATTCTTCCCCTGTCTTACTAAATTGTTCTAAATCATGTGCTGTATATTATTCCTCTACTGTCTTCTCAATTCATGTTAAAACTGAAGTATTGTAATTATTCCACTGCTGTAGCAGTAGGGAGGGTGAACAGACCACTTGTCTGAATCGTCATTTGTCTAAAACATAAGGTTCCTACGAAGGCTGAAAAAACAATGTCAATAACGTGAAACTGAAGCCTCTAACCGAGCATATTTCCATATGGTGGAAAACAGACCACAATAACGTCAAATCGTTTGGGTTAGTTCATTTTTGTTATTTTATCTTTGACTCTTTGTTTTTATCTTATAGTGTGTTTCGTTTACTCGCCGGGTCACTCAATTTTGGTCGTTCACCCTCCCTGCTGCTATAAATTAAACAGCCAGTATAAATATTATCAATAATGAATATTGGAGAACCACACTCAGCTAGATTAGCTCGAGAGCGACTGGAGGCAATTAAAAAATATTTACCTGTTCGTGATTCTGTTAAGCAACAACTACAATCACGTCAGGAATCTCAAGTTGAATTTGAAGAGGATACAAAACAATTATTTAAACCTATCACAGAAACCACTAAAGGTCTTCTTCCAACGTTAGAGAAAACCGCTGTAGCAACTGGAAAAATAGCAGAAAGAACTAAAAAAACAAAGAAGATTCTACGAGAACTTCTAGCCGAAATAGCTGCTGCTCAACCAATGCGAGAAATACTTGAAGGTATTGACCAAGCTCGTGCTGAAATAGGTGATATAAAAGATCGTATACCGGAACCAGAAAAAGAATCAGAAGCAAGAGCCAGGGTTAATCTGGTTGATAAGTTTACCGAAGAAGCTATTAATCTTATTAGAAAAGCAGAATATTTAAAATAATTGAGATTGCTGCGAAAAGTTATTATGATCGAAAACAATTTTTAAAATCTGAATTCGCTGATGATCCCGTAGGTGAAGATACTTGGCACAAATGGATATATCGCATATACTATAACGTTAATCAAGCTCGAAACAACGATCCAAAATATACTGACTATAAAAATAATGTAGATAACTATATTGCACAACGACAACAATTATCAATACCACCACAACAACAACAATTATCACCACCATCAACGCAACAAATACTACAGCAAGCACGACAACAAAAACAACAAAAACAACAATCTCCAAAATCACGAATACCATTGCCACAATCTCCAAAATTACGAATACCATTGCCACAATCTTCAAAATCACAAATACCATTAGCACAATCTCCAAAACAACAGAAACCAAGCAAAAAGGAAGAGGAGGAAGAAGAATATTGGCCGTCAGACACCTCTTCTGGCAGCGCAACTGGAAGTGGCCTTACTAATCAAGGAAGCGGCCTTATAATTTGTCCCAATAACGTCTTTGCCGATGTTGAACGACTAGAAATCCTCATCGGAGGAAAACGAGCTGGTAATAATTCTCCAGAAATAATTAATGAAGCAGCTGATATTTGTAAACGATTATTTACAGGCGGTATCATGGATATTAATGTGTATCGGTCTCTCATTAATGAAATCGCCGATGACTACCACAGTGATTAAATATAATTAGATACAGTTACTATTATAAAATGATCGTATATAATACTCAACGTGGACCAACCATGGTCAGGGTAATAAATTCACAATTACCAGTATACAAAACGACCTACGGAGATGGACTAGGTGATGTTGTTCAGGGTCTATTTAGAAGGATAGCCCCAAAAGCAATACCGATTGCAAAGCAACTGGGAATGAAAGATATTGATGTTGTTCGTGAAAAAGGTATTGGTGCTGTTGGTGATGTTGCTAGTAAAGCATTCTCAGCAATCAAGGATAGACTAGCACGATTAATACGACAAAAACCTCAGCTAGTAAAATTACCTAGCACTGAAGTGATGCCCGCAAATATTAGTAAAATAATAAATCAAGCTGCTAATCAAAAACTAGCAGAGTTGGCTAGTGTACCAATGTCAGAAAAAGAAAAAACTATAACCGCTAGTCTGATAGCAGGAAGTGGTCTTCGTGTTAGACGATAGCAAATATAATAAAGATGTTCAAACGTGTATCTGATCCCGCATTTGACATGGACGCACCAGTACTCAAGGATGAGTCTGTGCGTGATTATCAATATTATTCTTATGATGCACGAATTCCAGATCAGCGTGGAAGAATTGAACTTCAGGTTCATGATACAAGTAGATATTTCTTACCCGCTGAAGCATTCATTAAGGTAGAAGGTGAAATTATAAAAACAGATAATACTGTATACGCCGCTAATGTTATTGTTGGTTTTGTTAATAATGGTATTATGGCGTTATTTGACAGCGCTACGTACATGATTGACGGAAAAAATATTGAATCAATTCAGAAAGACGTCGACGTCGCCACAACGATACTGGGTCTAGCACGATACAGCGATGATTATTCAAGATCGGCTGGCCCATCAATGATGTTTAGAAAGGATACAACTGATTTTCCAGAAAGTAGAAACGTAACTATTGGTAATGTAAGAAATGCCGCAGGAGTCGCAGAAACTCCCGCAGTAATATCAATGAATGCAAATTTTAACTTAGGATTTGCAGTACGTAAATCAATGTTAAAAGGTGATAGGATAGCATTTTCATGTGCCATTCCGTTGTCACATATATTTGGATTTTGCAGAAATATTAGGAAAGTTATTTATGGAGCCAAGCATACAATTGTACTTGTGCGAAAAGCCACTGATGATGATGCAATCTGGCGACCTGGTGCAGTTGATGCTGGTAGAGTAATTCTTACGAAGCTTTCATTGTGGATGCCGGTGATGACTCCAACAATATTTGAAGAAGATCGGTTACTATCTTTTATGAGTCAAGGTGGTAAATCAATGTTATCATGGTTGACAACGACCACAGATGCTATCCATAGTAATATAAATGGTTTATTCACGTGGCAGATAGCCTCCCAGCAGGGAATTTCTGCACCGCGACATATATTCATTGTGCTTCAAAATGCTGCACGGGTAAACGATCAAGATGAAAGTATTATGATATTTGACAAACTTGGTGTTTCTGAGGTTTCATTAAGAATAAATGGACATCAAGAACCATCCGAGGATATATTACTGAATTTCAATCAAAATCATGTAGCACGTGTATATCATCGTCTTATGTCGTTTATGGGGCGTAATCAAAATGTTGATACTGATTTACAAATATCACAGCTGGATTTTACAACCTTATATCCGATTTATTACTTTTCACTAGGACATTTAGATTTAACTAGACAATCAGTAGTTGATATACATTTTCGAGCTCATGTGAATAGAGATATTGGAGCTATTGTTAATTATAGAGCAATTGCTGTTATACTTAGCGATAAATCGATGTTACTTGAAGGTTTTGGTGGACGAATGAGAGTTGTTGATGCTCCAATAGAAAATATGTAAATATTTTCCAAACATGTAATTAGATCGCTCATAGTATTATAATGTCATATAATCACGTTAGTGTTAGTCTGACTCCTGGTCAGATTAAAAAGCTACAATCAGCATCAAAAAATAACTGTGGAATAAAAATATCGCTAAAAAAAGAACAAATGAGCGGTGCAAATAAATTATCGTTGACCGAGCGTCAGTTCAGAAACTTCAATGAAGCCAAAAAATCAAATAAAGGTATAAAACTTAATCTTTCTGCGGGCGCTATTAAAGACATCGCTAAGACGGGTGGTATATTTCCACTTCTCGCAGCTATACCAGCATTAATAGCCGCTGCAGCCCCAGCTGTTGCAAAAGCAGCTGCATTGGGCGCTGTTGGAACCGCTGCTGGAATGGCATTAAAGAAAGCAACCGGACAGGGAATAAAAACCTCCAAAAAAAAGGGAAGGGGTCTAAGATTGCCAGGGACCCCATATTCATGGTACGGAAAGGGTCTAAGACTTCCCGGGACAGTTCATTGATTCTGCCTATGTCTAATTTTGATTTACTCGATGCTGCTAAAAAATTAAAAATAAAAAGCTTCAGAGGTGTTTTTATGCATGATCAATTACCAAAACAACCAAACAATATTGAAACTGGTATTATTAATCTCGATAAAAACTCTGGCTCAGGCACTCACTGGGTTACGTATGCAATTGATCCACGTGGAATTATTTCTTTCGATTCATATGGACTAGCGCCACCAAAAGAATTTTTAGAATATGTTAGCAGCATGCAAAGTACTCCAATCTGGTATTCAACATTACCAACACAAAAAATAACTGATCCACCAATATGTGGTCGTGAAGTACTCGCTGTACTTGATGCTGTATCAAAATCAACAAAACCACCTCATAAAGTCGTGCATGAATATACTACGTTGTCACATTTAAACAGACATTAATAAATATAATGGTAGATATTTACGGTAGATCTTCTCGCAAAGCTCAGCAGCAAGCTGATTTATCTAAATATGCAACCTTGATCAGCTCAGAAATGAGATTGACGATTTATTAAATATTACAAGTGTGGATCAAAATGAGGTCGTTGTTTTTCAGGATAAAGAAGGACGATTAAAGACAAGTAATATACAACTGCCAGATGTACTCATACGAATTCCTACCGCAGTTGTTGATAATATCGTTACTTTTACTGATCAGGGTAAAATACAAGATTCCGGTAAGTCAGTCAACGATTATATCAAGAAAGCTGGTGATTCATTCACGGATTACATTATCATGAATCGAAATAAAATTATAGACCTTGGAAACCCAGTCGCAGATTCAGACGCCGCAACAAAAAAAAATATGTCGATGATCAAGAATCTAAGTACGTATTAGTCAACGGCAGTATAATGCGTGCATTTCTCAATATGAATAATAATGGTATTAATAATCTTAGAACACCAGAATCTGATTTTGATGCTGCAACAAAAAAATACGTCGATGATAAGGAAATTCCTATGACAACTTCGCTAAAAACAATCAATGACGAAATGACTACACTCAATGCTACTTTTTCTAGACATGTAGAAACGTTTTTAAATTTTCGTAGAAACATAAACAAAACCATTAAAGAATTTTTTGGGGAACAACCAACCGTTGACATAAAACTAGCCGACGTTAACACGAAGCTCAACGACATTGTCAGTGGAATACCTAATATTGTTCAAAAAACTAATCTGATTAAAATTTCACACGGACAAATTAAAAATATCGTGTATACAGTAGCATCGGGATCATCAACATGGACACCACAAAATAACACTCTCGAACATACCGCAGAAGTAACTGGGTTATACAGGCTGTCCATGTACGGTTTGGAAATTACTGGGGCCATTTCATCATCACCGAATGTATATCATAATCCTCTACTGGTGATGCTAAATAAGAACATCAAAGAAACATTTACGTTGACGTCAACGGAAATGCCCCCGAGACGTTACTGGTGGTGTCTGGAATTCGTAGCTGAAACTCCTTAATTAATTACTTAACGTCATTGTATAATGGATCAAACCTTAGTGACAAAGTCACTAGTGACGGAGTCACTTATCGACGTTCAACGTCACAGATATAATCAAATATGTAAGTGTCAGATTGAATTAAAAAATATAATCGACGATTATACAGTAAAAGTAAAAAATATCGCAGACGTATGGTTGTCATTGATATAATTGTTTACTCAGTTTCCGCTATTGTTGCAGGAGCAGGATTATTATTATCAACAATAACAATGACAGCGCCTGCAGTTGTAACAATTGTCGTTTCAACTTCAACAACTATCGCAGGCGTTCTCAGTATTATAGCTAAGAAGATAGCTACATGTACAAATGATAAATTGCACGAGTATATAATAAAATTACACACAGCAGCAGCGGCGTATTCTAAATTATCGTCATATATTTCCTTGTACCTCAGTGATGGTAAAATATCTGATGAGGAGTTCGCAACGATAATGAAAACTTATGATGAAGCATTCAAAATCGCTAGCGATTCTAGTGACTTTGTCACTCACAATAGCCAAGGCGAAAAAATGGAGAATTAAATAATAACAACAATAATAATGTCAGCGTCCTTGACTGAGTCCTCGACAGCGTCGAGAGAATTACTTCAACAGATCGTCACTAACACAGCACCATTAAGTTCGACCAATCCTGAGTTTAGCGTTAACTTTCCAACCGCAATTACTGCAAAAGAAATAGCATTAGCACAATTGCGAGTTTATTATAGCTGGCCTAATATTAGATCAAAACCATTTGGTGGACTACAGCCAAATAATTCATTAGTATTTGCAAATAAGAATAAGCCTGATGGAACTCCCGATTGGCAAGTAGTTAGCATTCCAACGGGCAGTTATCAAATAGAACAAATCAATGATGAATTCCAACGCAGGATTAAATCCATCACAGGAAAAGAATCAAAAATAGCAATTACTGCTTACGAACCAACATTATCAGCGGTGATTGAAATAAATTCTCCTGATTATGCTGTAGATATTTATCAAAGTTCGAATAGATCAGTATTAGGATGGCCTGAAGTTGCATCACTTTATAAAGGCCCACCAGAACCACAACGATCTGATTTCGTTATAGATGTTAAAAAATTTATAAAACTTCCAGAATATCGAAAAACTTATCCATTTATAGAGAATCCGGATGCTTATCGTGGTTATACACATTATACTCATTTTATAGATTTCATTCAAGGTAAGAAAGGTACAACAAGAATGTCAACAATTAACGTTGAAGAAATTAACTCAAAATCAAGACCAATTAAATCTGAACATGAACGTGTACTGAATGATCTAAGAAATTTATTTTCCAGCATCAACACTCTTTATGACGATGATTTAAAAACTCAAATAATTGAAACAAAACAACATCTGAATCAAGTTGCATTAGACTTGGAATATACAAATAAGTCTATCGTTGACAGAGAAAAAACATTAAACGCACCGGCAGATAGATTTTTTAGTGCTTACTTAATTAATGAAGACGGCCCAATTCAGCGTGTAAGTTATAAACGTTTATTTACAACAGTATTTCTTAAACATTATGGAATTACAGAAGAACAGCTACCAACATTTATAATTCCGGGATTTAACTCTGAAGAGCTAAAGAAATCAGTTAATGATCTTATTGATGAACACTTTAAAAGAATATGTGATTCATGGAGAAAATTAATCCTGCCACCAACAGTTCTTAAATATAATAATGATCCATATGGTGGAGGTCGCCATATCTCACCTGATATTGTTAGTATAACATCAACAATCGCAGTCAATCTGATATGCGATGCAGTTGATAGTAGTTATCAAGTAAATCTTTCAAAGTCTAACCAGGTACAGCAAGGATATATATTATATTCATTCAGTATTCAAGCACCCCCCGGTTTTTTAATTGTATCTGAGCCAATTAATCAAGTTTATCTACGTGTACATAATCCATTATTGTCAAGAATAAATTTCAAACTCACCGATCAATCAGGAAATATTCTTGATTTAAGAGGAGAAACACTAAATATTAATTTGTATATACGCTCATAGAACGTCTGAGTAAATATTATAATTAAGAGAAAAAATAATAATGATTCTGAAATTTATTTATTTTTTATAACAATATATTTGAGTAATAAAATAAAATACTTCTATATTCTCCGACATAAAATCAAAGATAAAATAGGTATTTTGTTAATCTGCAACCTCCATCTACAATTGCGGAATCTATACATTTATTATAGAAAATGTACACTTCCCCTCAAACGCAGATAGTGCAGTTATTTTTTTACTGATTTTTTCATGTCTGAGGTAATTGCACATGTAATAAAGCGAGATAACTCTGCTCTCTCTCTCTGCAGAGCAAATTAAACGATTATCTCCCTTACTACTACGTTTGATTTACAGACGACGAAGATATTTTGTTTTCGTTAATTATTTAGTGATTTATTTGTTCTCTGTAAGCAATTAGTTGTTAGTGAAGCAGCAATTTGTAACAGAGAGGGATATTGATGCATTTTTTGACTCTGATAACCTTAAATTCACGTCGGTTTATACAAGTGCGTTGAATTACAAATCAAAGTTATTTTTAGCTCTTATAACACATGTATTTTGACCTAACGAACGAAAACTCATGCAGAAAATGTAATATGCGATTATTTTATGAATTATGTTTGAAAAATTGAAGTAAATTCACGCTACAGTTCTACAATAACTGATTTTATTCTATTAGTAAATACAAGTCCAGAGTAATCACATGTAAGACAGTGCGAATAGTTATATATTTAAATTTAACTATATATTCATAAGAGATGCGGTGGCCGAGGTGTTAAGGCGTTTGCACGCAGATCAACTTCTGTAGACTCGCTGTGTGTTCGAGTCTCCAAAAATGCTAAAGATATATTATCTTGCATTCGGCGACGGATGCTATTTATAATTGGGGGGTCAGGGGAATCAAAGCCATAACAGACAAAATACACTCTCCCACCATACCACCACGTGGTGGGTGTACTTTTGCACTCCCCGGGGTTTGTGTATGGGGGGGGAGAGTGTACAAAATCTGTTGTGGATTTCGAGGATTCCCCGTCATCATCATTGTATATATTCATAATCATATAATCATATGTTTGTGCCGTCCAAAAATATAATCAAAATCATAATCATATGTATATATAATCATAATCATACAATCATATGTTTGTGCCGTCCTCAAAAAATATAATCAAAATCATAATCATATGTATATATAATCATGATCATACAATCATATGTTCATTAGGATAAGTTTAGGATAAGTTAAGATAAGTTTAGGATAAGTTAGGATAAGTTTGGATAAGTTTATGTCTGTGCTGTTAAGTTTATGTTTGTTGTTAAGTTTATGTTTGTTGTTAAGTTTATGTTTGTGCTGTCTGCAAATAATCAAAATCAAAATCATAATCATAATCATACAATCATATGTTCATTAGGATAAGTTTAGGATAAGTTTATGTGTTGTGTTTGTGTCGTTAATAAAAATTACGGACACCCTCTGAACTTTCTAGGATGTTGTTTGACAACCTAGGAGTTCACATGGGGATATATTTCGAATGCCCCTGAGCTTGCTAGAATGTTGTTTGGCAATCTAGGAGCTCATATGGGGTTGTTTTGTGAATATTTTTTATTTTAAAGAAATATTTATTATATAATGAACTATGAAAACATCAATGATATTATTTCTGCTATTAAAAAATTCAAACATGACGGAATAAAAATATCTGATAATCTTGATCCTCAGAAAATTATGTGCGATTCTGAGTCATTACAACAACGAAAATTCGACAATAAATACACATTGCCATCTAACTACAGATTCGTGAAATTAATTTATCAATCCATGTTAGAATCCTTGGCAATGGTAAACGACACACAGGTGAAGCTATTTGCATCTCTTGCACGGTCAATCGAAAAGATTAGATCCGAATTGTCTCACAAGTACGAAAGAAAAAGGATTGTGGACAATCGTGTAATGCAATTGAGAAAAATTATGTTATTTATTCTGTCAAAAATGAAAGTGACACTGAGAGCAGCGACAGTGAAGGTGGACCTTTGACTGTGGTGATTGCTAAACAAAACCCTTGGCAAAATTGACAGAGTCAAACTATACAGTAAAAAATATTTATTTGTTTTGTTTTTTGTTATTTTAAGTTAAGAGGATAGAGTTATCTGACATATTCAAATATTATCCGCTGATCATATTTTATTGAATATGCAGATTTGTATGTTTTATTGCAACAAATTGTACCGATCGTGGATATATGCAAAAATATCTGGCAGCTGCATTTATTGATGGAAAAGTTATTTCTTGGCCTGTTTCTGTATTTATGGCTTTAATAGCTCTCTTTTTAAATACTTTACACCTTCCTGTATTACCACGTGCAGAATTCTGACTCTGTGTAATAGCTTGCAGGTTAGATAAATGATTATTTTTGGGATTTCAATCAATGTGATCAACTACAAGTCTATCTTTGATGACCCCATAAAAACATTCGAATATGAACCTATGTGATAAATAACATTTATTTTTACTGGTATTGAATCTAAAATAACCAAATTTATCAAGATTACCGACTGGTTTTTTTAATCGACAGTTTCTGATCACACCATCACGTGATGCTTCATAATTTTTAATGATTGGATGCGCCACAAATTCGTTTTGCTCCATTTATATATAATATTATTTGTTTAAATCATTGTTTTGAAATCTGAACAGATAATCTTCCACGGTTTTTATAGGAGATTTGCCTGACAATGTCAAAGTATTATTTTTTTGGTCATAATATCGTTTTAATTCTCTATATTTTTACCGCCGCATTTTACACATAACTGAGTTTTTCCTCTGACTCCAACACCACATTGCACACACGGTTTTGGTCCTAGACTACCATTTTTAACGCTTTGCATATGGTAGCAGCAGAATTCATTCACGCATGCTTTGTTACAAGGAGAAGTATATCCGATTTTGAGCCAAATACATCGATTCTTTGTTTGAATCAGTATATATATATATATATATATATATATATATATATATATATATATATATATATATATATATATATATATATAATGATTCAAACAAAGAATCAATGCCATATATACTAAAATTCAATTTAAATGTTTGTTTTAATTATAATAATGGAAGAATTACCCACAACTGAACCTTCCGCCGTCTCAGCCGGAGCTAGATTTGATCTTGACAGGCTACTAGAATATAAATTTAGTGTTTCAATGCAAGATCCAGCTTTAACAAATAAGGATATAACTAAACGTATCCTTGAAGCCAAGAAGGAATTTCGTGACGATGGTGCGGCTCATGTGTGGTCAACATTCAGAGTTGGAGATGCTGTCAATGTGATGAATGACAAACGAGGAAGAATGACTATTAACCACCTTGATGTTCAAAAATATTTAATTTTAATAAAATTTATTGTAAGGACAGACGACAACACTTGGATTATCCGTGACAAGCGTGATCCAGTCCGCATACAGTCGGGAAATAATATTGTTCTCTTGAGTAATAAATCCAAACCCGGAGTACTCACTGGTATTGACAAACCATATTATGAACGAGAGTACCCTGTGACTGCGGTTGTCTATGCAATATATCCGCTGAATAATAAACCTGACGTTGGGGATCTCAAACCGATGAGACTGTCAGAGTCAAGAATAAACTGTGTAGCTGAACGAGTTACAGAACACTTTACAAACGCGATACGTGGTAATGGTTTAACAGATTTACAACGTAAAAAAATAAATACGTGGGCAGAAGCTGTTAAAGATACTGGAGCATCTATCAAAGATGTTGCTGAGCTGGGAAAGCTATTAAAATTTCCAATAACAGTGAAGACGTTAACGGGAGAGATTTTGTATAAATCGAAATATGAATCAAGAGGAGCTTCCATAGATATCATTGATCATAATGCACATGCATGGACTAATGCTGTAACAATATTTCCACGAGACAGAACGGTTAAATTTTATGATGGTCATATATTTGATTTTATCAGAAATATCAGTAAAAGTGACCCTGTATCTGTTTGGTTATTTCAAATTTCAGAATATGATCATTATGATCAGTTTGTACGGCCCAGTGGCGATATTTATCGTACAGGATCTCTTCATGAAGAAATGGAACATCTTGCGCTGAAATATACTTCTGACGATGTCAAAGTTAGACAATTACTGAATAATTGTTTTACCGTTCCATCAGTCGCTGCTCACTTTGCTCAGGAGAAAAATTTATGGAAACCGACACGATTGGAATTTCTTGAAGATATCCAGAAAAGTTGTATAGAATATGGACACGATGGATTATGGAATACTAAATACAAGTATAACGACGTTATCTCCTTTGATATGGTAGCGAGTTATCCTGGAAGTTTTCTTGGATACGGAGAATGTTCAAGATACTTGAAGAGATTCGGATATCCATCACACGAGATGACCACAGTTGCAATAAACGGACCCTTACCAGATTTTGACTTAACCAGATTCGCATATATAGAATCATTCGAGTTTACAGAAAGTCTCCATCCGATTACTTATGCTTGGTTTGGAAGACATTTTTCAGAAAAATGTTGGGTTCCAATAGTACTATTACGATATATGCTTGATGTTGGAATTTTAATATCTTTACAGGTGAGTGAAGCAATTATATCGTATCGGTCACAGAAGCAAGTTTGGTTACCAAAACCGGATAGATTTAATATTGATGATGCCAGGAAAGAATTTCCTGATCTTAATGAAGATGACATTATTAAAATTACTAATAATATACGTAAATGCAGGGACGAGCACGATGAGAAACTTGCAAAAGATCTTGGTAGAAAGATAATCGGTAAATTTACACAAGGAGGATCATACGACCATAAACGACACTGTACAAGATTAATTATGGACGATGCTGAACTTGATTTTATAATCGCTGATACAACGGAGAAAAACACATTTATAAGCCGATGTAATGCTTATTTATCGGACGGAACCAAACTAGGTACCATTGTGAGCTATATTGATGGCGACTCACCGCAGTTTACTCATTTAAGATCTTCAATGCTAGCCTATGTTTCGATAAATCTATTGTCGATGATAAATAGATTTCATCGTTATGCTGTCAGAGTTGCTACGGATTCGTTTTATATACATAAACAACATACAGATTTATTAAAACCGCTATTTGGTAATGGTCAATGGGGGTCTTGGAGAATAAAACAAGAAAATATACCCAGTTATTCTGAATCTGCCGACATTGAAATTAAGGAAATATATTACAAAAATAATAATCAAGCATCAAAGTCATCAGCACCATCTGTATATGATCCTGTGGCTAGACATACAACTGTTTATCTTAACGGATGCGGTGGTTCAGGTAAAACAACTCGTGCGATTAAATTATTCCTGAACAACCATTCAGATATAATTGTTTTGACACCTACACATAAACTCGCCAGAGAAATAAAAGAACGAGGAGTAAAATCATGTACATATCATAGTTTCTTTAGATGGTGTGGAGACACATGGACTCCTGAGCGAATGGGTGAGAAATATATACCCAAGTATATTATCTGGGACGAGGTAGACACGGTGTCGTTAGAAATATTAAAAACATTTCTTGATTGGTTATTAACAAAGAATACTGCTGTAATTATGTGTGGCGATCATGGTCAACCACCACCCTTTATTGGACAGTCACCACATGAATGGCTGAAGAATAATGTAGATTATTATGAAGAAATAAATAATGACCATAGAGCTATTGATGAACCGCTGAAAGAACTTAAAAGGTTAATCAGACTACAGCCAGATAAAATACAATGTGAGATAATGCGTAAAGTAATTCCAGAAACTACTATGAATGATTTTTTGAATTTATGGAGACCTGCTGATTTGATAGTCGCAAGTAGAAAAATAGTTCGTGATGAACTGCAGGAGAAATTATTTACGTTACATAAAGAAAAGTTTTCAAATCTGCCTGTACCATTATGTTATCGCCCAGCAGATACTCGACGACAGAACATTGAAGTTGAAATTCCTGGTGGTGGGATACAAAATCTTGTCTTGAATGATATTGTTTTGGTTGCTGTTGATGTTGTTGAGAATGCGCTGAGTATGGATAAATCGCCGTAGACGTTAGGATACGCTATAACGATTCATTCGTCACAGGAATTAACTATTTCTGATACAAATATCTGGATTGTAGATGATCGGATCGAATGGTCAAATTTAGTCTATCTTGCAGTATCTCGAGTCAGAAGAATATCTCAACTGCATAGGGTTATTATGAATTTTACAGAAAATAATAATCAAACTGTTAGTACTGACGTAATAAGAAAAAAACAATCTGGTTATAAACAATGTGACAAAAAAAATAAGCGTGACTTTGATATTGATACTGAATTTATTATAACACTAAAACAACGACAGAATAATCATTGTGCAAGCTGTAACTGTAATATGTTGTGGCAATATTCGAATAATAATCCAAGACAATTTACCGTAGACAGAATTAATAGTGATCTTGGTCATACACGTGATAATGTGATGCTGACCTGTCTTGAATGTAATCGACGTCGAGGCGCTGGACGCCCTGGTGCTAATTTACATAAGTGAAGGTGGTGGTAATTGTGTGTCTTTAGGAATTATTTGTAATTGTTCACGCACAAATCCACGTTGAGGAGCCGTCGAATCCAGTCTGTAGATTGCAGGTCTACCCGTGGATCGAACCACGCTAGAAATTTTATGTGTAGTCACGCTCCAGATAGGATCAGTTGTTCTTTTCTTATCACCTTCAAGTTCAACAGGTTCATATAAATATCTTACAGTTACATTACCTAATACTGGTTGAGAGAAAGATTCACGTCGGTGTATTGGTATATATTTTTTGTAATTGCATTAGAAGGTTTCATGGAAGTTGCACGAGTAATTTCATTATTCGAAGCAGCTATCACACCTGGTAATCTTGCAACCCATTCTCGAGATCTTTCCCCCGAGTTAAAGTCAGTAGATATTTCCCTTGCATATTGATGTCCAAATAACCGCTCAGCAAGTGTTCGATTAAATCGTTCAACGATTGCCTGATCACGATGAATTTCAGTGTGTCCTCGTCTGATTTTAACGTTATGTTTCTTCATCAACGATAATACTGCACCAAGAAATTCTTTGCCAGAATCAACTTGTAATAATTGTGGCCATCGTAGACCACCACGTTGATAAATTCGCTCAAACGCAGATGCAACTTCAGATGCTGTCTTTGTTGATAATGGTTCCGCTTCCTTATATCTACTTGCAACGTCAACGGCAGTCAATGCGTATTTGTACGTGCGTGATTGACGTCTACCAATTTTAATGGTGTCATGTGGTAAAAATAAAATATCTGCTTGATGAACTTCATTAGGGGTGCTGACATCAAAATGTGCGTACTGAATTTTTTTAGGTGGTGGTAAATAAATTTGCCATATTGCCTGTCGTGCTAACCAAGCTGCAGCAACAGAACGTGAGACTTTTGCTGCTTCAGCAAGTTTACTAATCGCTGCTCTGCCCCTCCAATATCCTCTTGGGCTATAATAAATGCATTCCATTATAATAGTTATATAATTAATTACCAGCCCCTAGCATTATTTTACCTTTCATGGCAGTTTTTACTAGAAAACTAGCGAGTTTTTCTCTGAGAGATTTATTGGGTACAGAATTTAATGCATGAATCAATTTCACATCTGCGAGATGCCGTTGTTGTAAATCTTTACTTTTATACGCAACATCATGAACATGACACGCTTCATCAATCTTATTTATTGGATACTCTCCTGGTCTTGGCTGATCTTGATCATCAAGTCGGATATCAAGTCGAGTTCCAGGACCACAATAATTATATCCAGGAAGATCTTTATCCCCCGGATATTTAGCCCATGGAGTTCCTGGTAATTTCCCTAATGAAGCGGCGATATCTCCACCGTTGACTGACAAGTCAAGAGGAATAAATTTATATCTTTTTGTGCCACATTCTACACATTTACCTGTGATTGCACGTCTTTTATTTTTTCGTTGTTATTGTTGTTAATCCAGTGGTATGGGTAGGTGCTCTGCATCGAACGCAATATAAATTCATGTTATTTATTATATGGATATAATTGACTTTTCTGCGACACGAAAACAAGAACCAGTAAAACACCATCCAGCACTACCGAATTCTATCAGAATGATCATAATAGGCCCATCTGGATCTGGTAAGACACAATTATTACTTAATCTGATAATGCGATGGCTCAAGAGGGATAAATTATATTTGGTAGCACCATCTGTAGATGATCAACGATGTTACGAAGTGCTTAAAGATTTTAATGAAAACGCAAAATTGCTGAATGAAGACGGTAATGATGTTGTTGACTTTATTACAGATATTGATGAAGCCCCATCTGTAGATGACCTAGATGGATTTATTAATAACCTCGTAGTATATGACGATATTATGTTAGATAAACAATCAAATCCAGCTCGGATATTTTCTCGAGGTAGACATAAAAATACTGATGTGATCTATGTTACTCAGCGATATACACAAATTCCAAAAGTGATCAGAGATAACTGCAATATTTTAGTCGTGTTTAATGAAGTAGATAATTATACCTTGCAAAATATTTATTATACTTGATGTTCAGGGGATATGGACATGATCAAGTTTAAAAACTTCTTTTCAAAAGCACAAGCTGTTCCGTTCGGATTTATTACAATAAATTTACATGACCCAAGATCTAGATATCGTATAGGTCTGGATAAAATCTTTGGTTAATTATAGCAGCAGGGAGGGTGAACGACCAAAACTGAGTGACCCGGCGAGTAAACGAAACACACTATAAGATAAAAACAAAGAGTCAAAGATAAATAACAAAAATGAGCTAACCCAAACGATTTGACGTTATTGTGGTCTGTTTTCCACCATATGGAAATATGCTCGGTTAGAGGCTTCAGTTTAACGTTATTGACATTGTTTTTTCAGCCTTCGTAGGAACCTTATGTTTTAGACAAATGACGACTCAGACAAGTGGTCTGTTCACCTTCCTGCTGCTGCTGTCTTGTCACACTATGCTAAAAGTGAAATACTGTAATTATTCCTTTACAGTCGTCACCCTAAGCTCCACTACCATCTTGTCATATTATGCTAAAACTGATGTAATTATTCCACTGCTATCTTGTCACACTATGCTAAAAGTGAAATATTGTAATTATTCCTTTACAGTCGTCACCCTAAGCTCCACTACCATCTTGTCATATTATGCTAAAACTGATGTAATTATTCCACTGCTGTCTTGTCACACTATGCTAAAAGTGAAATACTGTAATTATTCCTTTACAGTCGTCACCCTAAGCTCCACTACCATCTTATCATATTATGCTAAAACTGATGTAATTATTCCACTGCTATCTTGTCACACTATGCTAAAAGTGAAATACTGTAATTATTCCTTTACAGTCGTCACCCTAAGCTCCACTACCATCTTGTCATATTATGCTAAAACTGATGTAATTATTCCACTGCTATCTTGTCACACTATGCTAAAAGTGAAATACTGTAATTATTCCTTTACAGTCGTCACCCTAAGCTCCACTACCATCTTGTCATATTATGCTAAAA
>JAECUM010015297.1:0-69666 GCA_016617855.1 Megalonaias nervosa | reverse complement strand
TAGGTGGATGAATCAACAAAGGATGGTCAAAGTGAATGAATGAATAAAGGATTTAAGTCGCATATGCTATCTAAGAGCTTTCGCGACTGGTCAATTCTCAAGAGTCGAGATTTTTAATTGGTCGGGATTGTAGGAATGGTGACATTACAATTCCGCGTTTATGTGCGATGGTCGCACTTCTTATTTATATGTCTGGCCGAGGAAAAGGAGGAGAGGGACCAAGAAGGGCGCCACGAAACAACACACAGGGCACCACCACACACCCACAAGCAGCCGCCCCGCACACAGAGGAGGGGCAAAGCGCACTCCGGGACCGTTCAATTAATTTACGCACTGAAACACTAGACCGCACTTGATTGGTCAAATTTAGTTTAGTTGTACTAGTGGACAACCCTATCGCCAATAGTGCGTAAGTCACTTGTGCAATTGTCTTAGTGTATGAGTTTTAGAATTTCATTACTCTTAACTATAGTAGTTCGTATTTTGGGTACAGAGTGTACATTTTCGTTCTAAATAGGACCAGTCAGCTGGGTGTAAGCCTTCCCATGTTTGTTAGTGTCACGCCTCGCTAAGGATAGGTGTTAATTTTGATGGTGGAGCCAAAGGATCTTGTTTGATTTTGTGTGGATAGAGCTTTTATCGAAAGAGGTCTTCAATATCCAAAGGAAGTACCTCATGGAATAGAGAAAAAAAAATTATTTGGCCTTCGCTTGTCCGGAAAAAGAAAGAGGACTTTGTAGTGGAAAATCTTTTGACAACACAGGCTTGTTGCTTGTAGGATTCCACCCAGGTGTTTGCTAGTTTGTTTTCCCTAGCACCTGTTTTGGGTCCGTATTAAGCCTTCGCTTGTCAGGAAAAAAAATGTGGGCAAGAGGACTTTGTAGTGGAAAATCTTTTGACAAAACAGGCTTGTTGCTTGAAGGATTCCACCCAGGTGTTTGCTAGTATATTTTTCCTAGCACCTGTTTTGGGTCCCAGAAATCGCCAGTAGTTGTTCGAGTTTGGCAGATGTGGAATTGTCTCTCGAGTCAGCTACCTTTCGCTTGTCAGGGGGAAAAAAAAGGGGAGGGGAAAGGGTTCTATTTTTATTTGAAAGTCCGTGCTTTGGTTTTCTGTTCGCTAGTTGGTTGGTGTTGGTTCGACTTTTGTTGGTTGCAGTAGTACCCTTCCTCTCCTCTGTGATCTCCTTTTCCCTCCTCTTGCTTTCTTCCTCCTCCATCGTCTATCCCCTTACTTATTTCTTTCTCGTAATTTTGAAGAAAAAATATTGTGTTTCTTTGATGGTGTGTTAAAACAGTGAAGGCTCATGCAAGACGGGGATGAGGAGTAGAGAGAAAATATAGTAATATTTTTTTGTTGTTGAAAGGATATATATATATATATATATATATATATATATATATATATATATATATATATATATATATATATATTGAGGGTAGAGGCACATGCGTGGGTAGTAGGATAAGTAGATAGTTCTATACATAAGAAGGAACTGTGTGTGCGTTTTGTTGTGTGTGTTGAGACAGACACCCCTGCTGAGTAATCAGGCCCCTGTAAGGCATATCAAGGACATCTATCCTGTGGTTAGGTTTTATATTGTATGTAGGTGGATTTTTAGTTCCGGTTGTACTATGAGATTTGAGATGAGGCAAGGGCTCGAGCCCGCGCACAGGCTGGTACATACCCCTAGGTGGATTGTAAACCGAAGCCCCCACTCCATCTCACATCCCCTAGTTTGTTTCTATTTATTTCTCTTTAGTGTTAGTTAGTTTCCAGTTAGCTTCATGCAGGTGGGTGAGAGGTAGGTAGGATTTATAGAAGGTTAGGTGGTGAAGGAATTGTTAAGGTTTGCTCTTTGTTTAGTAGTCCTCCCTTGTGTTTATATGTTGCTGTATTTATTGATTTGTTTTAAATATTGTATTATGTTTCTGTATGTGACATCGATGTTTGTGTTCCTTTTCGTGTCAAGTAGTTCGGGCTATGTTGCTGGAGATCCGATCCTCTTTTGATATTCCCTGAAGTCATTTCGTTGATTGTAGTATTTGGGGCAGGTATTGAAGACATGGTGCAGTGTTTCTGGTTCAGGGCAACGGGGGCAGTTGATGGTTTGGTTTAGTTGGTCTTTAAGATGTCTTCCAAAGCTGCTTCTTAGTAGTGTTTTTGCTCTCCTTATCCTGTCGATAATTTTGAGATCGGCAGGTTCCATATTTTTGGGCGATTTGATGTTTCTGGCTACCACTTGTTGAAGTTGGAATATGTGTCTGCCCTTGTTAGTGTTGTTCCATTGCTGTTGCCATTTGTAATTTATTTTATGTCTTACCTGGCTGTATAGTTCATGGACGCTGTAGGTGAGTGGGTGTATTGTGTTGTTCATGAGGTTTTGTTTCGCTGCAAGATCCGCCTTATCATTTCCGGTGAGGTTGATATGTGATGGCACCCATAAAAATTCAATGTTGTGTTGTTTTTCTTCAAGTTGCCATATGATTGTCATGGTTTCCTCTAACATATTACCTCTACTTCTTGATGTGCCAGATTCGATTGATTTAAGGACGCTTAAGGAGTCGGTCATGATGACATGGTGGTTGTAGTTTTGTGTCTTTATCCATTTTATTGCTTCCTTGATTGCCCAAAATTCTGCTGTGTAGATGGAGCAGCCATCCGGCAGGCTAGCACCGAATTGGAAATGTTGTTGTGGTACAACCATGGCTGCTGTAGTTTTATTTAGGTCTTTGGACTTGGATCCGTCAGTGTATATTCTGGTGTATCTTTTTTATGTTTCCTCCATTACTTTGTGTATGTTGGTTAGGATTGTCCAGGGATTTTCTTGTTTGTTTCCGAAGGTCTGATCAATGAGGTTTATTTTAGGTGCATTGTTTCTTCACATGGCGGGGTCACAGATTTTGTATTGTTCTGCTTGTAGATGCGTTATCTCAAGTTCTTCGCGGAGTGTAAGTAACCGTTTACATGCTGAAGGTTTTGGGACAAGTTTAGCACTAAAGGGGGTTCTGCATTCTTGTATCGTTGATTTGGTCGGGTTGGTATCCTCATGTATAGAGTTTCTGATTGCATAGCGTAGTATATGATCTTTTCTTCTTAGTTGCAGTGGCAAATCTCGGTTAATATCTGTAGTTCTTCCTTACTGATGTTAGGTAGAGTGCCTGTGCATAGTCGAAGAGCTTTGTATTGGAGGGAGTTTAGTTGGTGTAGAAGGGTGTTGTTTGCCGATGCATATACTTGGCATCAGTAGTCCAGTTTAGCTCTGATTAGTGATCTGTATAGCATAAGTAGCGTGTGCTGGTCAGCTCCCCAGGTTGTTCCTTTAATATTTTTTAGAAGATTGATGTCTCGTTGGCATGCTTTGATTAGTGCTGCTATGTGGGGTTTCCAGCTGAGGGTTTCATCTAGTAGCATGCCCAGGAAATATGTTTGTTTGACAAATTGCACAGGTGCTCCTTGAAGGCAGAGTTTAGGGTATGTAGGTTTCCGTTTGGTGTTACGAGAGAAGAACATTCCTACTGTTTTGGTGTTTGAGATTTTAAATCCCCAGTTGTCCGCCCATTTGGAAATAGCGTCTAGGTTCTGTCGTATCTTTTCGATGTGTGCTTGGCTATTGGAATTTCCCGCTTTCCAAATTCCGCTGTCATCTGCAAATTGTGATAAACTGGTGGTGTTGCTAATATAGTCGCCAAGATTGTTGACCATGATGTTGAATAATATTGGGCTTATTACGCTTCCTTGTGGAGTTCCGTTGTCTAGGGTGTAAGTGTTGGAGAGTGTGTCGCCTACTCTGGTTTTAATTTTCCTCCCTGTGAGAATTTGAGATCCATCGATGCATCCGTCCCGTGATGCTGTATTGATTGAGCTTGGAGATAAGTCCCTTTGGTCCAAACTAGGTCGATGGCATTTTCGAGGTCTAGGAATATTGCTATTAGATGTCTATTCCTTTTATGTTTGGCGTTGAATGCAAGTTTGATGTTAGCTTCCAGTCGAATTAGTTGATCAGTGGTGGAGCGTTTAGTCCTGAATCCACTTTGGTTCTCTGAGAGTAAATGATTTTGGTCCATGTGATGTCTTAGTCGGTTGTTGATCATGGTCTCCATAATTTTGCATATGGTATTTATTAGTGAAATAGGTCTGTAAGAAGTCACATTTTTAGGGTCTTTTCCGGGTTTGGGAATAGCTATGACTATTGTTTATTTCCAAGATGTTGGTATATTGCCTGTTGTCCATATCAGGTTGATCAAGTCAAGTATGATTTCTTGCATGTTTTGCGGAAGGTGCTTATAGATGTCGTAGCCTAGGTTGTCCTCTCCTGGTGATGCGGATTTTTTGTTAGTTAGGGCTTTTCTCCATTCCTGTAGTTTGAAGCTATCATTTAGTGGTGAGTCATTGTTGATTTGTTTCGAAGTTTGATCCTGGAACAGGTGTGGGAATTCCTGTTCTAGTGCTTCTCGTTGGGTCATGAATGTTTTTGTGTGGTTATTGTTGCTGCTGGAGTGTGCAAAGTGTTGTGCTAGTTGTTCTGCTTTATCCCTGTTTGTTTCTGCTCCTGCTAGTTTTGGTGTTGTTGCTGGGACGTTTCCTCTCATGGCTTTGATTTTGGCCCATACTTCTTTTGAATTGGTTTTGTGAGTAAGGTGGAGCAGTAGGCCTTCCATGAGATGTTTTCGCTTCCTTTATTACTGTCCCTGCGTTGGCTTCTTTCTGCTTGTAGTTGATGAAATCAGAGGCTAACTTCGTGTGCTTGAAGCGATAAAGGGCTGTCTTTTTCTCTTTTATTGCAATTCGACAGTTATCTGTCCACCATGGTATGGTAGGTTTTTTAGTTTTTCCGCTTGGTTTAGGAATACTTTCTTTTGCTGCTGTATTTAATGCTTGGATGATGTTATTGTAGTATTTGTTAGTATCGTTGTTTTGTAGATCTTGTAGCTGCACTTTCCTCAGGATTTCTTTAAAGAGGTCCCAGTCGGCCTTATCTGTTATCCATCTAGGTGTATTGCGTTGTTGTTCCTTTGGGTTTTGTAAGTATAATGTTATACATATCGGGAAGTGATCACTTCCTAATGTGCTTTGTTGTAGTACTTCCCAGTCCGTGATCTGTGCAAGAGTTGGTGTTGCTAGTGATAGATCTATTGCCGAGAATTTCCCTGTGGCTAGGTCGATCCTAATAGGTGTTCCAGTGTTTAACATTATTAGTTGGGTGTCCCTGATGTATTTTTCAATGTGTTTGCCTCTGTTGTCTGTGTGGTTACTACCCCATTCGGTGTTGTGCGCATTGAAGTCTCCGCATATGATGCTGTTGTTACTTTTGTCCTTAAGTATTTCTCTGTAGTTTTGGGTGGGGTTTGTTTTGGTGATGTCTGGGTCATAGACATTGTATATGGTGATTCTTTTTGGTCCTATTTTGACGGTAATTGCTTGATGTTTGATGAGGTTATTTGGTAGGTCCACGTTGGTATCTATTTCTGTTACGTCAGTGATGGAGTTATGAATATAAATAGCTAGTCCTTCTCCTTTTTTTCCGTTACTTCTGTGCTTATGGAAGTTAACATCGTATTCCCTTACTTTTGGTGTTGTTGTTTTCGCTTCTGATATGAGAGTTTCCTGTAGGCAGAGAATATCCGGTTTGTTGGAGGTAGTGTTTAAAGCTGACAGTAGTTCTCCATGATTTGGAAATAGTCCTCTGCAGTTCCATTGCCATATGATGAATTTATTGGTGGAATATGTATAGTTGGTATGATTTGTATTGTTGTCACTATCCATTATAGTAGTACTTGGATGTTTATGTGTTCAATTGTAACGTTGGTGCAGGATTATTTGCGCATGGGGAAGATTTCTTCTAGTAGTTTGTAGAGCAAGTTGAAAAAGTCTTCTCTTTTTATAAGGTTATGGTGTGTATTTTGTTGTATTCCATTTCTGAATTCTGTTATATAATGGGTAACTGTTGTAGGGTTGAGGTACATGTCGTCAGATGCTGTGTTGCTTTCTTTTCTGTGGGTTGTTGTGTAGTGTTACGGTTACTGTTGTTGTTTTCCTGGTAATACAGTTGGTTGGGTTCCTGCCGCTGGCTAGTGCAGTTGGGTTCATTATGAGGCTTCTGTTTGTCTTGTCCGGTAAGTGGTGGTATTGGTGGTCGTGCGGTTGTTGTCGTGGTATGCTGTTTCATTCTTATGTTGGTTGGTGGCGCTGGGGGCCGGGTGATAGTTTGGGTCCTGGTAGCTTGGTTGCAGTTGTTTGAGTTGGTACAATTGTGCTCGTGGGTTTCAGTGTTGTTGGTGTTTGACTTCGTTTTAATTGGTTGATGTATTCTTTTTTGGCTTCATGATACATGATTTGTTTATTATTCATAAGATGAACAATTTCTCTTTCCATTATAGTGTAGGGACATTCTACAGAGTGTAGACTGTGTTGTCCTTGGCAATTAGCGCTTTTGATAATTCTTGCCGTACAGTGTCCCTTGTGGTTATCCCAACATTGGCAACATCTGGTGTGGGAGCGACATCTTGTGGTAAAGTGTCCCCATCGTTGGCAATTACTGCAGAAACGGGGTTTGTTGTTGTATTTCTGCAGCTGGATTGCTTTCCCTTGTGGTCCTAGTTGAACTGTTAGGGGTGGTGGTGTGGTGAATTCAATTAGTACTGTGTTTGTTTCTTTTCCTTGTCTGTTTTTAAGCTTCATGATTCGTCCATGCTTTATGTTGTTGTACTGTAGGTCGGATTTTATATCAGTTATTGTTTTTTGTGCATGTTTGCCTGTTAGTTTTAGGATAGCCTTGAACGCAACGGTTGGTGTGTCATTGGTTTTCCTTGCGTTGCTGTTTTTTGTTGTGGTGGTAGTGTTTGTTCTTGTGCTGGTGGTTGTCGAATCGCTCTGGGTCTGTCTTTTATATGCTGCTCTGTGTCTTTTGACTATGACTTTAATGTCTGCGATGGTATCTGTCCAGTTATTTGGCAAGTTGTGTTGTTGTACTGCACCAAATAATGATATAGTTTGCCTGTGGTCTGATGATTCTAAACATGCCATTATGGTGTTGCAGGAGTGTTGTTGCCAGCCTTTTGGTGCTGATTCTGTATAGTTTTTGACAGCAGCTGCTGATGAAAATAGTTAGATGTGGGAGGTGGTAGTCGTATTTTCTTTGGTTTGAGTATGTCTGGCGCTGTGGGTCTCCTGTTTTGGTTATGGGTTTTTTTTTTTCCGTTGGTGTTATCTTGTCCTTGCTGTTAATGTTGGTTTTGCTTCTGTACTCCATATTATTTTTGTTGGTGCGTTGTTGTCTTCCATCGGCCCTATTAGTGTTGTAAGTTGTTTCTTTTTCGTTGGGCTTGACTGTTTTTTTTTTTATGTTAGGTTTTCCATACATTGGGTGCTTGCTTTTCGTTGCTTGTGCTACTTGTTCATATTCGGGTCTTTCATAGTAGGTTTTGGTTGTTGTTTGTTGTGTTTCCCAGTTGGTTTCTTGTAGGACTTCCTGAATTTCCTTCATTTCCCTCTCTGTTATGTGTTTTGATGGTCCAGCCTGTTGGCTGTTGTACATAGTGTACTTGGTTGCAGGTGCAGTTTGTTGATAGCAGTGGATTTGGGGGTCCTTGTGTGCAGTTGTTGTCTTTGGTGATGTTTTGTCTTTTTGGTTGCCCTCGGTTATGTTTGTTGGTGATAGTATGTTATCTCCTGTGTTTTCGTTTCTCATCTCTTCTGTAGTTGTTGTTGTTGTTGGTTTGTTGTTAACTTCTTGGTTGGTTTCAATTATGGTTATAGTTTGATGTATTTGCATATTATCGGCTTTGTTGTCATTCTGTGTTTCCTCAGAGTTTGTTGTTGTTGGTGGTGTTGTTGTTATGTCGTAGTCTTTTTCATTGTCTTCAGTTATAGTGGTAGATGGAGGTGTGTTGTCGTTGTTGTCATTCCTTGCTTCCTCAGAGTGTATTGTTGTTGTTGTTATGATGCAGTCTTTTCCATTGCCTTCTGTTATAGTGGCCGATGAAGGTGTGTTGTCGTTGTTGTCAGTCCCCATTTCTGTATTGCTTGTTGTTGTTGTTGTGGTAGTGTTGTAATTTGTTTGGGTCGTGGTCATTGTGTCTCTGTTAATTGTATCAGTGTTATTTTGGTCGTTTCCTTGTTCCTGGTTTATTGTTTCCTTTTTCGGTTGTATGTGTATGCACAATGGTTTGTTTGTGGCTGTTTTGAAGTTAATGGCTTCCTCCACCGTTTGTGGTGGTATGAATTTCCTGGCGGTGGCTCTTGTGCTTCTTCTTGTTGTGAGTTCCAGATCGCATTTAACAACTTCTTTTGTTGTGAGGGAGGTTGATGATGATGGTGATGTTAAATTTTAGTGGTGTTCGTACAGTTGTACATGTACCACTGGCTTATTCCTGCACAGCAGGATGATAAATTTACCCTGGGGGAAGGAATTAGAGCCACATCCCCCAGGGCGTTTATGCACTCAATGAGTGCTGTTAATTTAGCCGTCAGGTAGCGAAACAGTATGTTTCATGCTACCTGAATATTAGGCTTGTATAGAGTGGGAATAGACCCATCACGCACCATTATTTTCAGTTCGCTATTTGCCAGTCGGTGAGTGGGATTTGAGGCACACCCTCATGTTTTGTAAGGTATATTTATGCGTGCATTGCACGCTGATAAATTGTGGCGTCCGGTCGAGGCAAGGGAGGATCAGGTCGGCAGGCAGGCGCGAATCCACCGGCAGGTGCTCGTGGACTCCAGGGATCTGGTCTAAAGTTTGCGTCTTTGCACGAATTTTGAATTGTAATTAATGCCAAAATGGTTTGAAAAGATTTTGGAAACTGTGCTGTTTTTGCCATATATTAGAGTAAAAGAAGTACCTGCGATGACAGCCATTAGTATGTTATTTATTTGGTTTTTGCCACATTATGTGACTGGCCCTGATGGTCCTGGGCTTAGACCACCTTATATACGCTATTAAGTTGGGATCCTAGGTAACGTACTTGTCTTTGGTAGGGCCTATCGGTCTTGGGTTGGCTATACGTGTTTTGGGGCCATGTATGTACTTAAATTAATTAATTGCCACCTTGTGCGGCGGGGCCTGATGGTCATTGGGCTTTGACCACCTTATATGCTTCTATTTGGGGTCATACTGTATTTCATGTGTTTGATTTACGTTGCCATTTGTGTGGCAGGCCCTGATGATCCTGGTGCTCGGACCACCTTATAATGTCTTGGTTTTAAGGACATTTATAATGGAATAGCTGTCATCTTTGGTAGTTAGGTTATGTGGTAGAAGTACCGTGTTAGTAAGGATTTAAGGAGTTTTAATACAGATGAGTGTTATCAGGAAGAGATATAAAAAGATGGTTGTTATAAAGAAGATATATATATATATATATATATATATATATATATATATATATATATATATATATATATATATATATATATATATATAATTTTTAAGAGAGATAGAGGGTTTGAGCGAGAGTGCACTAGTATTGTAGCAGTGGTGTTTCGGTTGTCTTCAGGTGCTTTTGCTTTCCGTTATCTAATGATTTGTTGATGTTTTTCCGAATTTAGTTGTTAGGTGTTGTTTCTCCTTTTGGTACAGTGTTATTAACCCTATTTGCTGTTGTTTTCATTCTGCACGATTGTCTCTGCTGAGTAATCAGGTCCCCATCGACATATCAGAGACTCTCATGCGTATTATGCATATCTTGTTTGTAGGGCCCTAGTTATAAATTATATTTGATTTTTGGGTGGTGTCGGGTCGGGTGATAACGGGCATCCTTGCCGAATAATCGGGTCCCAAGCGACATATCAAGTGTGCCCGCTCCCCATGCCGATCCGTCATATTACTGTTATTCGTTTTTGAGCTTGAGGTGGAAAACGGATTGAAATGTTTTTGCGCGCGCGGACGTAAATGAAAACATGATAATATTTTTTAGTCTAAGGTTTGAGTAATTTTGACTTTTTGTTTGTATTAATCTAGGTGGGTTAATTTTGTTTTTATTCCTAGATTTGCCCTACTTTGGTTAGAGTTTAGGCTGCACGAGTGTCTCCGCTGAATAATCAGGTCCCCATCGACATCTCAGTGACACCCAAGCAGTTATTTGAGTATTATTTGTGGGATATTTTGTTTAGATTTTATTTGCTAATCCTGTTTTATAGATAAATTTTATGATGTTCTGGTAAGTAGTTATGATGTTTGGATTTTCTTTCTTTAAAAATTCAGGGTATGTACCTGGGGAGCCAATTTTGTTTTGCGCTAGGTTTAATATAGACCTTTCTTGTTTGTATTTATGGCAGATATTGAATGTTTGATGTAAATCTTCTGGTGTATTACAGTGGAAGCAGTTAATGTTGGCTGGTTTTGGTCCAATGTGTTTACCGAAACTATTTGCTAGTTTAGTTTTTCCGGTGTTTATTCTGTTTATTAGTCTTTGATCTGTAGAATTAATCTTTGGGGGCTTTATAGATCTGTCTATCTCTCTTTGGACGGCGTAGAGTGTCCGTCCTTTGGAGCTTTGGTTCCACTGTTCTTGCCATTTGTTATTGATATATGTTCTGATAATTCTATTGATTTCATTAACGCTGTATTTAATAGGAGTGGGATTAAGGTCTTCTAATCTTTGTTTTACTGTCAAATCCGCTGTTTCGTTTCCTAAGATACCTATGTGGGATGGTATCCACATGAACTCTACGTGCTGGTTGTTGTTGTTGAGTTCTTTTAGCAGTACGTAAGTTTTTTGTAGGAAATTTTCTCTGAATTTTGAATTGTTTGATTTTATGGATGAGCAGCAGAGGAGGTGAACAGACCACTTGTCTGAATTGTCATTTGTCTAAAAATAAAGCTTCCTACGAAAATGAAATCTCAAGGTCGATAACGTTAAACCAAAGCCTCTAACTGACCATGAGATTTCTCTAATTGGGTTAGCTCATTTTGTTATTTTATCTTTGACTCTTTGTTTTTATTTATGGTGTGTTTCGTTTACTTGCCGGGTCACTCAATATTGGTCGTTCACCTCCTCTGCTGCTATAATTAAATCACTGTTATATCAATAATGGTTGGAGAACCACACTCAGCTAGATTAGCTCGAGAGCGATTAGAGGCAATTAAAAAATATTTACCTGTCCGTGATTCTGTCAAGCAACAACTACAATCACGTCAGGAATCTCAGTTGAATTTGCAGAAGGTGCAGAACAATTATTTAAACCTATTACAGAAACCACTAAAAGGTCTTCTTTCTACGTTAGAGAAGACCGCTGAAGCAACTGGAAAAATAGCAGAAAGAACTAAGAAAACAAAAAAGATTTTACTAGAACTTCCAGCTGAAATAGCTGCTGCTCAACCAATGCAACAAATACTTGAAGGTATTGACCAAGCTCGTGCTGAAATAGGTGATATTAAAGATCGTACACCAGAACCAGAGGAAGAACTAGAAGAAATTAAAACTACGCTGATCGATAAATTTACTAAAGATGCTATTATTAGAATCATGAACGTTGAAAACATAGAACAAGTAACTGCGAGTGCCGTGGAAAGTTTTGATAATCACAAACAATTTCTAAAGTCTAAGTATCGTGGTCGTTCTATATACAGTGAAACTTGGTATAAATGGATATTTCGCATACGTTTTAAAGTTAATCGGATCGAAGCTGATGATCCAAAATATATTGATTATAGAAATGAGATAGATATCTATATTGCACAACAACGACGACGACGACAACAACAACAACCACAATCTCCGAAATCACAAATATGGGAGGGATCGCTGCGTGAATATCCGGAATCACCAAAAAAGTAAAAAAAAACAAAACAAAACAACAGAAACCAAGTAAAAAGGAAAAAAAAACCAAAGATCTCAAGAGGAAGAAGAAGAATTTCATGACGCTCCCGGCGCAACTGGAAGCGGTCTCACTACTCAAGGAAGCGGCCTTATTACCTGCCCCAATAACGTCCTTGCCGATGTTGATCGATTAGAAATCCTCATTGGAGGAAAACGAGCTGGTAATAATTCCCCAGAAATAATTAATGAAGCAGCTGATATTTGTAAACGATTATTTACAGGTGGTATCATGGATATTAATGTGTATCGGTCTCTCATTAATGAAATCGCCGATGACTACCACAGTGATTAAGTATGTAATTAGATACAGTGACTATAATAAAAAGACGATACATAATACTCAACGTGGACCTACTATGGTCAGGGTAATAAATTCACGATTACCAGTATACAAAACGACCTACGGAGATGGATTAGGTGATGTTGTTCAAGGTCTATTTAAAAGGATAGCCCCAAAAGCAATACCTATTGCAAAGCAACTGGGAATGAAAGCTATTGATGTTGTTCGTGAAAAAGGTATTGGTGCTGTTGGTGATGTTGCTAGTAAAGTATTCTCAGCAATCAAGGATAGACTAGCACGATTAATCCGACGAAAACCTCAGCCAGTAAAATTACCCAGCACTGAAGTGATGCCCGCAAATGTTAATAAAATAATAAAATAAGCTGCGAATCAAAAACTAGCAGAGTTGGATGATGTACCACTATCAGAAAAAGAAAAAAATATAACCGCTAGTCTAATAGCTGGAAGTGGTTTTCGTGTTAGATGATAATAAATATAATAAAGATGTTCAAACGTGTATCTGATCCCGCATTCGACGTGGACACACCAGTACTCAAGGATGAGTCTGTGCGCGATTATCAATATTATTCTTGACGCACGACAGCCAAATCAGCGTGGGCGAATTGAGCTGCAAGTTCAGGATACAAGCAGATATTTCTTATCCGCTGAAGCTTTTATTGAAGTTGAAGGTGAAATTGTAAAAACAGATAACACAAATTACGGAGCTGATGATGTAGTTGGTTTTGTCAATAATGGCATTATGGCGTTGTTTGATAGCGCTACGTACATGATTGACGGAAAAAATATTGAATCAATTCAGAAAGACGTCGACGTTGCAATGACGATACTTGGCCTTGCAAGATACAGCGACGATTATTCAAGATCAGCTGGTCAGTCAATGATGTTTATGAAAGATACTTCTGACCACGCTGACAGCAGTAATATAACTTTAGGTAAGGTAAGAAACGCTGCAGGATTAGCAGAAACCTCCGCAGTAATATCAATGAATGCAAATTACAACTTAGGATTCGCATCACGTAAAGCAATGTTGAGTGGTGTAAGCAGAAGATTTTCATGTGCAATTCCACTGTCACATATCTTTGGATTCTGCAGAAATGTTAGAAAGGTTATTTTCGGAGCCAAGCACACAGTTGTACTCGTACGAAAGGCTACAGATGATGATGCAATATGGTGACCTGCCGCTGTAGCTGATGCTGGTAAAGTACTACTGACAAAACTTTCATTGTGGATGCCAGTAATGACTCCAACAATATCTGAAGACGGACGTTTATTATCTTTTATGGATCAAGGTGGTAAATCAATGTTATCATGGTTAACAATGACCACAGATAGTTTTCAAAGTACAATTTACGGTTTATTTACATGGCAAATAGCTTCTCAGCAAGGTGTTTCTGCACCGCGACATATATTTATTGCATTACAAAATGCTGCACGAGTAAACTCACAAACACAAAGTATAATGATATTTGACAAACTTGGTGTTTCTGAGGTTTCGTTGAGAATAAATGGACATCAAGAACCAGCTGAGGATATTTTATTGAATTTCGAGCTAAATCATGTAGCACGTGCATATCATCGATTGATGTCGTTTATGGGGCGTGATCAGAATATTGATTCTGGTTTACAAATATCACAGTTAGATTTTACAACCTTATATCCAATTTATTACTTTTCACTCGAACATTTAGATTTAACCAGACAATCTGTTATAGACATACATTTTCGAGCTCGTGTTAACAGAGATGCTGGAGCTATTCCTAATTATAGAGCAATAGCTGTTATATTAAGTGATAAATCAATGTTACTTGAAGGCGTTGGTGGACGAATGGGAGTCGTTGATGCTCCAGTAGAAAACATGTAATTAGATCACTCATAATATTATAATGTCATATAATCACGTTAATGTCAGTCTGACTCCTGGTCAGATTAAAAAGCTAAAATCAGCATCAAAAGATAACTGTGGAATAAAAATATCGCTAAAGATAGAACAGATCGCAGGTGGTCCGAATAAACTATCATTATCAGAACGTCAGCTCAGAAACTTCAATAAAGCCAAACAATCAAATAAAGGTATAAAACTTAATCTTTCTGCGGGTGCCATCAAAGACATCGCTAAGACGGGTGGTATATTTCCACTTCTTGCAGCTATACAAGCATTAATAGCCGTTGCAGCCCCAGCTGTTGCAAAAGCAGCTGCATTAGCGCTAATGGAACTGCTGCTGGAATGGCATTAAAGAAAGTAACGGGTCAAGGAATAAAATCTTACAAAAAAAAGGGAAGGGGTCTAAGATTACCAGGGACCCCATATTCGTGGTACGGAAAAGGTCTAAGACTTCCCGGGACAGTTCGTTAATTCTACCAATGTCTAATTTTGATTTACTTGATGCCGCTGAAAAATTAAAAATAAAAAACTTCAAAGGAGTTTTTATGCGTGATCAATTATCAAAACAACCAAACAATATTGAAACTGGTATTATTAATCTCGATAAAAGCTCTGGTCGTGGCACTCATTGGATTGCATATGCAATTGATCCACGTGGAATTATTTATTTTGATTCGTACGGACTGGCACCACCAGAAGAATTTTTAAAATATGTTAGTAACATGCAGAATATTCCAATCTGGTATTCAACGCTACCAGCACAAATATTAACGGATCCACCAATATGTGGTCGTAAAGTACTCGCTGTACTTGATGCTGTATCTGAGGCGCCACCAGAAAAAACACCTCATAAAGTCGTACACGATTATACTACGTTGTCACATTTAAACAGATATCAATAGGTATAATGGTAGATATTTACGGAACATCAACAACTAAAACTAAAACAAAACAAGCACTGCCCGAAGATTTACTCAAGCAAGTAACAAAACAGATCAACGACGAATTATCTAACATGATCAATCTTACCAATGTTGATCCAAACGAACTCATTATATTTCAAAACCGTGAAGGAAAATTGAAGACGAGTAATATTTCAATTAATGATATTATTATTCGTAATCGATTATCGCGAGAAGGTCTTATTGTTGTATACGACAAAGAGGGTAACCTTGTTCCTAGTGTTGTTAGTCCGTCATCGATCCGAGATAGTATAAGTGAGCGGGTGTTAAAAGCCGGCGATATAATGAACGGCGTCATTAACATGAACAACAATAAAATTATTAATGTAGGAGAACCGACGAATAATCTCGACGCTGCAACGAAGAAATATGTAGTCGATAACAATATTCCTATGACAACTTCTTTATAGACGATCAACGATGGAATGACCGCATTTAGAACTGAATTTTTTAATCATGTACAACTGTTTATGAATTTTCGCAGAAACGTAAACAGAATCACTAATGAATTTTTTTGAAGTCCACCAACCGTTGATATTAACTCGCAGACGTTAACACGAACCTCAATGATATTGTCAGTGGAATTTCTAAGATTGTTCAAAAAACTAATCTTGTTAAAACTCCACACGGACAAATTCACAATATAGTGTACATAGTAGCATCAGGTTCATCAACATGGACACCACAAAATAACACTATCAAACATACCGCAGAAGTAACTGGTGTGTACAGGCTGTCCATATTCAGTAAAGAAAAATTTAGGATATTTACTACATTTCCATGGCGTCATTCAATCGATGTTTTTTCTGAAACTGTATCCAATATATTAAATAAAAATGTCGAAGAAGAATTTATACTGGAACCATCTGATAAAAAATTAACCCCGGTGTCTTAATGGTGGTGTCTGGAATTCGTAGCTGAAATTCCTCAATTAATTACCTAATTAAATTACAACGTCATTAAGTATAATGAATCAAACCTCAATCGACGTTTAACGTCACAGATACAATCAAATATGTAAGTGTCAGATTGAACTAAAAAATATCATTGACGATTATACAGTAAAAGTAAAAAATATCGCAGACGTATTGTTGTTATTGATATAATTGTTTACTCAGTTTCTGCTATTATTGCTGAAACTGGATTATTATTATCAACAATAACAATGACAGCGCCTGCAGTTGTAACAATTGTCGTTTCAACTTCAACGACTATCGCAGGCATTCTCAGTATTATCGCTAAGAAGATATCTGCATGTACAAATGATAAATTACACGAGTATATAATGAAATTACATACAGTAACAACACCTTAGCGGGGCCCCGAGTGGCCGAGTGGTCTAAAGCCCTATCCGTTACGGATCACTGCCAGCAGCAGCAGAGAGGGTGAACCCTACAACTTTGTAGAGACCTTATTTTTGAAAATTAAGGGTTCCCTGAAAAAAATAAGTTTTTGTTTTAATAATGAAAAGAGACCTTATTTTTGAAAATTAAGGGTTCCCTGAAAAAAATAAGTTTTTGTTTTAATAATGAAAACTTCTTTAATTGACCAGATTTTTTCACAATCTGGTCACGTGCGTATATCATTCACCCTCTCTGCTGCTATAAATTAAACAGCCATTATAAATATTATCAATAATGAGTATCGAGAAACGAAGTTTCCTAGAACCACACTCAGCTAAATTAGCTCTACTGCTGCTATGATTTTTATCCAAAAATTATATCAAGTCCGTTGCGATATCTTGACCTAGGATCATGTAAATTTATCGTTACAAAACCAAATGGAGCAGCTTGTGCTTTTGAAAAGAAATTTTTAAATTTATTCATGTCCATGTCGCCTGAACACCAAGTATAATAAATATTCTGCAGCGTATGATTATCTACGCTATTAAACACAACCAAAATATTGCAGTTGTCTCTGATTACTTTTGGAATTTGTGTATATCTCTGTGTAACATAAATCACGTCTGTATTTTTATGTCTACCTCGTGAAAATATTCTAGCTGGATTTGATTGTTTGTCCAGCATAACATCATCATACACCACTAAATTATTAATAAATCCATCTAGGTCATCTACGGATGGCGCTTCATCAATATCAGTAATAAAATCAATAATATCATTTCCATCCAGTAGTTTTGCATTTTCATTAAAATCTTTAAGTACTTCGTAACATCGCTGATCATCTACAGATGGCGCTACTAAATATAATTTATCCCACTTCAGCCATCGCATTATTAGATTAAGTAATAATTGCGTCTTTCCACTTCCGGACGGACCTATTATAATCATTCTGATAGAATTCGGAAGCGCTGGATGGTGTTTTACTGGCTCTTGTTTTCGTGTCGCAGAAAAGTCAATTATATCCATATAATAAATAATATGAGTCTATATTGTGTTCGATGCAGAACACCTACCGATACTACTGAATTAACGACAGTAACAACAAGAAATAAAAGACGTGCACTTACAGGCAAGTGTGTGAAATGTGGCACCAAGAAATATAAATTTATTCCAACAAATACAGGTGGGGGTGATATCGCTGCTTCGTTAGGAAAATTACCAGGAACTCCATGGGCTAAATATCCCGGTGAGAAACATTTACCCGGATATAATTATTGTGGTCCTGGAACTCGACTTGATATCAGACTCGATGATCAAGATCAACCGCGACCTGGAGAGTATCCAGTAAATAAGATTGATCAAGCGTGTCATGTTCACGATGTCGCGTATAAAAGTAAGGATTTGCAACACCGACATCTCGCGGATGTGAAATTGATTCACGCGTTAAATTCTATACCTAATAAATCTCTCAGAGAAAAATTAGCTAGTTTTCTAGTAAAAACTGCTATGAAAGGTAAACTGGTGCTAGGGGCTGGTAATTAATTATATAACTATCATAATGGAATCTGCTTATTATTCCCCGAGAGGATTTTGGAGAGGTAAAGCAGCGATTAGTAAACTCGCCGAAGCAGCAAAAGTTTCACGTGATGTCGCTGCATCATGGTTAGCACGACAGGCAATATGGCAAATCTTCCTAAGTCCACCTAAAAGAATTCAGTATGCGCATTTTGATGTTAGTGTCCCTAATGAAGTTCATCATGCAGATATTTTGTTTTTACCACACGATACCATTAAAACATGTGGACGAAAATCACGCACGTACAAATACGCGTTAACTGTCGTTGACATTGCGAGTAGATATAAAGAAGCGGAGCCATTATCAACGAAAACAGCATCCGAAGTTGCATCTGCGTTTGAACGCATTTATCAACGTGGTGGTCTACGATGGCCAAAACTACTACAGGTTGATCCCGGTAAAGAATTTCTTGGAGTAGTATCATCGTTGATGAAGAAATATAATGTTAAAATCAGACGAGGATATACTGAAATTCATCGTGATCAGGCAATCGTTGAACGATTTAATAGAACACTTGCCGAGCGGTTATTCGGATACCAATACGCAAAGAAAATATCTACTGACTTCAAAGATAGATCTCGTGAATGGGTTGCGAGATTACCGAGTGTGATAGTTGCGTTGAATAATGAAATTACTCGTGCAACTTCCATGAAACCTTCTAATGCGATCAAAAAAAATATATACCCAATGGCTACGGACAACGACATGAATCTTTCTCTCAACCAGTATTAGGTAATGTTACAGTTAGATATTTATATGAACCTGGCGAACTTGAAGGTGGTAAAAAAAGAGCAACCGATCCCATCTGGAGCGTGACTACACATAAAATTTCTAGCGTGGTAAGATCCACTGGTAGACCTCCAATATACAGACTAGATTCTACAGCCCCTCAACATGGATTTGTACGTGAACAATTACAAGTAATTCCTGAGGATACGCAATTACCACCAAGCTCAATTTTGTAAACGTCCAGAGCCTCGACGTCGATTACAATCAAGACAAGTCAGTATTACATTTTCACGTGTATGACCAAGATCACTATTAATTCTGTCTACGGTAAATTGTCTTGGATTCGAACACTGCCATGACATATTACAGTTGCAACTTGCGCAATTATTATTCTGTAGTTCTTTTAGTTTTATAATAAATTCAATATCAATATCAAAATCACGATTATTTTTTTTGTCACACTGCTTATAACCAGATAGTTTTTTTCTTATTACGTCATTATTAACAATTTGATTATTATTTTCTATAAAATTCATAATAACCCTATGTAGTTGAGATATTCTCCTGACTCGAGATACGGCGAGATAGACTAAATTTGACCACTCGATCCGATCATCTACAATCCAGATTTTAGTATCAGTTATAGTTAATCCTTGTGATGAGTGAATCGTTATAGCGTATCCTAACACCCACGGTGATTTATTCATACTCAGTCTATTCTCATCGACATTAATATCGACTAAAACAATATCATTCAAGACAAGATTCTGTACCCGGACATTTTCAATGTCTCCACCTGGTATTTCAACTTCAATATTCTGTCGTCGAGTATCTGCTGGGCGATAACACAAAGGTACAGGTAATCTGAAAACTTTTCTTTATGTAACAAAAATAATTTATTCTGTAGTTCATCACGAACTATCTTTCTACTCGCGACTATTAAATCAGCGGGATTCCATGAAGTCCAAAATTCATTCATAGAAGTCTCTGGAATTACTCCTCGCATTATCTCACATTGTACTCTGTCTGATTGAAGTCTGATTAATTTTTAAATTCCTTCAGCGGTTCATCGATAGCTCTATGGTCATCATGTATTTCTTCATAATAATTTACGTTATTCTTTAGCCATTCATGTGGAGACTCTCCAACAAAAGGTGGTGGTTGACCATGATCGCCGCACATTATTACAGCAGTATTCTTTGTTAATAACCAATCAAGAAATGTTTTTAGTGTTTCTAACGACACCGTGCATATCTCGTCCCATATAATATATTTAGGTACATATTTTTCACCCATCCGCGATGGAGTCCATGTGTCTCCGCACCATCTAAAGAAACTGTGATAAGTACACGATTTTACTCCTCGTTGCTTTATTTCTCTAGCAAGTTTGTGCGTCGGTGTTAAAACAATTATATCCGAATTATTATTTATAAATAAATTAATTACACGAGTTGTTTTACCTGACCCTCCACACCCATTAAGATAAACGGTTTTATGTCTAGATACAGGATCGTACAGAGATGGTGCAGATGACTTTAATATTTGATTATTATTTTTGTAATATATCTCCACAATTTCAACATCCGCAGATTCAGAATAACTAAATATATTTTCTTGTTTTATTCTCCATGTTCCCCATTCACCATTACCGAGTTTTAATAAATCTTTATATTTTTTATGTACATAAAATGAATCCGTAGCGACTCTGACAGCGTGATGAGGAAATTTATTTATCATCGATAGTAGGTTTATCGAAACATAAGCTAACATCGAAGATCTTAAATGAGTAAATTGTGGTGAGTCGCCATCAAGGTAGCTCACAATGGTACCTAGTTTCGTTCCATCTGATAAATAAGCATTACATCTGTTTATAAACGTATTTTTCTCCGTTGTATCAGCGATTATAAAATCTAGTTCAGCGTCGTCCATAATCAATCTTGTACACGCTCATTTATAATCGTATGAACCACCTTGAGTAAATTTACCGATTATCTTTCTACCGAGATCTTTTGTAAATTTCTCATCGTATTCGTTTCTGCATTTATTTATTTTAATAATATGATCTTCATCAATATCAGGGAATTCTTTTCTGGTATCATCGATATTAAATCTATTTGGTTCTGGTAACCAAACTTGCTTCTGTGAACTATACGATATAATCGCTTCAGTTCCTCTCAACGATATTAAAAATCCAACATCAAGCATATACCGCAATAATACTATCGGAACCCAACATCGCTCTGAAAAATGTCTTCCAAACCAAGCATAAGTAATCGGATGGAGATTTTCTGCAAATTCGAATAATTCTACATGAGCAAATCCGGTTAAGTTAAAATCTGGTAAATATCCGTTTATCGCAACCCTGGTCATGTCATGTGTAGGATGTCCGAATCTTTTAAAGTACTTAGAACATACTCCATATCCAAGAAAACTCCCAGGATAACACGCTACCATATCAACTGAGATAACATCACTATGGTTGTATTTGGTGTTCCATAACCCACCGTGACCATATTCTATACAGCTTTTCTTGACATCTTCAAGGAATTCTGATCGTGTAGTTTTCCATGAATTTTTCTCCTGAGCGAAATGGGCAGCAACCGATGGTACGGTAAAGCAATTATTCAGTAATTGTCCAACTATGACATCATCAGAGGTATATTTCAATGCAAGATGTTCCATTTCTTCATGGAGAGATTCTGTACGATAAATATCACCGTTAGGCCGTACAAACTGATCGTAATGATCATATTCCGAACTCTGAAATAACCAAACAGACACAGGGTCGCTTTTGCTGATATTTTTAATAAAATCAAATATATCACAGTTATAAAACTTAACTTTTCTATCTCGTGGAAATATCGTTACAGCATTAGTCCATGCATGTGCATTATGATCAACGATTGTTATAGGGTTTCCATTTTTTATATATTTTGGTTCGTATAATATCTCTCCTGTCAGCGTTTTTACTGTTATTGGAAATCTTAATAACTTTTCTAGCTCAGCGACATCCTTAATAGACGCTCCGGTATCTTTAACGGACTCTGCCCATTTGTTTATTTTTTTACGTCTTAAATCTGTTAAGCCATTACCACGTATCGCATTTGTAAAATGTTCTGTAACTCGTTCAGCTACGCAGTTTATTCTCGATATTTTCATCGGTTTCAGATCTGTAATATTAGGTTTATCATTCAGCGGAAATATTCCGTATACAACTGCAGTTGCTGGATAACTCTGTATATAATAGGGTTTATCAATGCCAGTAAGTATTCCTGGCTTAGATTTATTACTTAAAAGAACAATATTACCCCCGGGCTGCACACGGACTGGATCACGCTTATCACGAATAATCCAAATATCTTCTTCTGTATTTACAATAAATTTTATTAAAATAAAATATTTTTGATTATCAAGGTGATTAATAATTACTTTTCCTCGTTTGTCATTCATCATATTAATAACATTTCCAACTCTGAATGTGGACCATGCATGAACTGCACCATCGTCACGAAATTCCTTTTTTGCTTCACGAATGCGTTCGGTTACCATTAATGCCAGATCCTGCATCGAAGTACTGAGTTTATATTCTGATAATCTATCAAGGTCAAATCTAGCAGGGGAAGGTTCAATAACGGATAATTCCTCCATATTATAATTAGGGCAAGTATATATTTAATTGAACATTAATCTTTTGTATATGATTGAAACACAAAACAAATGTGCTTGGCTCAAAATTGGATATACTTCTACTTGTAATAAATCATGCGTGAATGAATATTGTAGTTATCATATGCAATGTGTTAGAAATGGAAGTCTAGGACCAAAACCGTGTTTTGTGTGTAGTGCTGGAGTGCGAGGAAAAACTCAACTGTGCGCGCAATGCGGTGGAAAAAAATACAGAGAGTTAAAACGATATTATGAAAAAAAAAATAACGCTGACTCTCCTATAAAAACCGAAGAAGATTATTTGGCTAGATTTTCAAAAAAAAATAATGATTTAAACAAATAGTATTATATATAAATGGAACAAAACGAATTTGTGTCACATCCTATAATAAAAAATTATGAAGCATCCCGAGATGGTGTAATCAGACACTGTAGATTAAAGAAACCAGTAGGTAATATTATTAATACTGGTTATCTTATATTTACTGATAATAGCAAGAAAAAAAAATATTTATCTCATAAATTCGTATTTGAATGTCATTTTGGAATGATCAAGGATAGGTATGTGGTGGATCACATCAACGGCAATAAGCTCGATAATTCGATTTCTAATTTACGAGTTACTACACAGAGTCAAAATTGTAAATCCGGAAACACGGGAAGGTGTAAATTATACAGAAAGAGAGCTATTAAATCAGTGAATACAGAGACTGGGGAAGAAATTAGTTTTGAATCAATTAATTCTGCTGCCAAATATTTTGACATAGTACCACGATCGGTACAATTTGTCGCAGAAAATATACAAAAATCTTCCTTTTCCAAAATATATAATCAGCGGATAGTATTTGAATATATCTAACTCTCTATTCTTACAAAAACAAATAGTTCGACTCTGTTAATTTTCCCAAGGGTTTTGTTTAGCCATAATTACAGTCACTGACTCTGTCATGGGTTCATCTTCATCGCTCTCAGCGTCATTATCATTTTTTACAGAATCAGATAGCATAATCTTTCTTAATTTCATTACACGATTATCCACAATCTTTTTTCTTTCGTACTCGTGAGACAGTTCGGATTTAATATTTTCGATAGAACGTGCAAGAGGTGCAAATAGCTTTATCTGATTGTCGTTTACCATGGCTAGTGATTCAAGCATGGATTGATAAATTAATTTTATGAATCTGTAGTTTGAAGATAGTGTATATTTATTATCGAATTTTCTCTGTTGCAGTAATTCAAAATCGCACATGATTTTCTGAGGGTCGAGATTATCAGATATTTTTATTCCGTTATGTTTTAGTTTTTTAATAGCAGAAATAATATCATTGATGTTTTCTTGGTTCATATATATATATATTTATATATTTAATATAAAAAAATATTAGCTCCCATGACTTTTTTTTTTGTTTTGTCAGGGAGCTGTTTTGTTTGTGATATATGGTTTTATGAAATATATACAGATGGTTTATGATTTTGATTTTGAACTGCACAAACATAAACTTATCCTAATGATTGTATGGTTATGAATATATACAAATGGTTTATGATTTTGGACGGCACAAATATAAACTTATCCTAATGATATATGAACATGAAATATATACAAATGGTGATGACGGGGGAATCTTGTCTACGTCCAACAGATTTTGTACACTCTCCCCCCATACAAAACCCCGGGAGTGTAAAACGTACACCCCTCAAGGGTGTATGATAGGAGAGTGTATTTTGTCTGTTGTGGATATCGAGGAAATTCTCCGGGTTCCCCCCAATTAAATAAGCATCAGTCGCAAATGCAAGATAATATCTTTAGCATTTTTTGAGACTCGAACACGCGAGAGTCTGTAGAGCTTCGATCTACGTCAAACCGTCTTACCATTTCGGCCATCGTTCTCTTATCAATGATATAGTTAAATTTAAGTATATATATAATATTTGTGCTGTCTCACAGAACTTGTATTACTAATAGAATGTGAAATTGTACTTCAGTTTTTCAGAATTCATAAAATAATTTTGCACGCATAAAGTTATAGTTCGTTAAGGTAACAGACAGACGGACTAATATACACTATACACGCTATCAACTGAGCTATCGGACCTTGTTATAAATACATATTGAAAAAGTTAGCATGTGTTTACCAATGTGTCAGTCATATCGTTATTCCTAAAAACTACAATATTCTTAACAAAAACCACATTTTTCTGTCTAAAATGAGATTTTATATTTCTAGTTTTCCAAAATATATATAATTCTGTACAACACTGAGTCTATGCGTGGGCCGTAACAGCGGATATTGATTTAGTTATAATATATAGCGGTCTTAAAATAACTTTACGCACGTTATGGAATAATCAATATGCAGCCACAACTTTCTAGATTACGGATTTTATGTAAACAAAAGAATAAACATCCGGATATTGTTATAATAAAAACGCTCTATGAGCGTACATACAGGTTTATATTAAGAGATTCGTTTCTCGTGTCCAGAATGTTTCCTGCCTGATCAGTGAGTTTGAAATTTATTCTTGTCAGAAATGGATTATGAACTCGCAGGTAAACGGGATTAATTGGTTCTGCCACAATTAGCCAGCCTGGTGGAACAATCGGGCTAAAACTGAATAATATGTACCCTTGCTCCGCAGTGCCACTGCGGTGGCTAGATTTAGAAAGATCTACCTGATAGCTACCTTCAATAACATCACATACCAGATTGACTGCAATTGTTGTTGTTATGTTTACAATGCCCGGTGATATATGTCTACCGGCACCAAAGGGGTTGTTATTGTGTTTTAATATAACCGGTGGTGGGGCTATTTTTCTCCACGATTCAATTACTCCCGGATAATATTCTTCAATAAGATCATTTAATGATTTCTTCATTTCAGCGTTATTTAAATCAGGTATAACAAATGTTTGTAAATCTTTTTCTGTTATTTTATAATGATTAAGAAATACTTGTTTAGATTCTGGATTTGTGTAACGATTTCCATCGAATTTAGTCGCAGTGTTTATAATACTTCGATTAACGATGTATAAATCGAATAAGATACCATTTAAATGTTTTATTGACTCGATTATTTGCTGCTTTACACTTTCATTATAATGTTGAGATAATGAAATAAGTAAATTTCTTAAATCATTAAACGTTTTATCGTATTCGTGTTTAAGAGTATCTAAAAAATGTTTAATAAATCTTACATCAACCGTATAGTTATTAATCTTCGTCCTGATGTCTGTGTTAACAATAAATAATGCTTTATTCAACCTGGGGATTCTTTTACCGTCAAAATCGGTAAAGTAATATCTATCTTCGTTTGGAAATCCAAATCTTGTATTACTCCATGGTTGGTTTTTTCGATATTCTGGATCTTTAATGAATTTTTCTTCACTCGTTTTAAACTCATTTTTAGTTGGTTCTGAAACTCCATTATAAACAGGTGCAACTTCAGGCCATCCTAACACGGATCTAATCGAACTCTGATAAATATCTACGAGGTAATCAGGAGAATTTATTTCAATCGCCGCTGATAGTGTTGGTTCATAAACAGTAATCGCTATTTTAGATTCTTTCCCGTGATAGATTTAATTCTGCGTTGGAATTCATCATTAATCTGTTCTATTTGATAACTGCCCGTTGAAATTCCAACAACCTGCCAGTCAGGTGTTCCATCCGGTTTATTTTTATTCGCAAATACCAGTGAATTATTTGGTTGTTGTCCACCAAACGGTTTTGATCTAATATTAGGCCAACTATAATAAACTCGTAATTGCGCTAATGCTATTTCCTTTGCTGGAATTGCAGTCGGAAAATTAACGCTAAATTCAGGATTGGTTGAACTTAATGATATCATAGTAGTTTTTGACGGCGTTGTATTAGCCACGATCTGCTGAAGTAATTGCGACTCTGACATTATTATTATCGTTATTATTTAATTCTCCATCTTTCCGTCACTAGAGAACGCATCGCGTTCCACTATGAATGCTTCATCGTAGGTTTTCATTATCGTTACGAACTCCTCATCGGATATTTTACCATCACTGAGATACGCTGAAATATACGAGCATAATTTAGTGTATGCGGCTGTTGCTGTGTGCAATTTCATCACGTACTCGTTTAGTTTATTATTCGTACACGTAGATATTTTTTTAGAGATAATACTGAAAATACCTGCGCATGTTGTTGCCGTTGAAATTATAATCGTTACAACTGCAGGCGCTGTCATCGTTATCGTTGATAATAATAATCCAGTTCCAGCAATAACAGCAGAAACCGAGTATACCATTATATCAATAACGACCATACGACGACGATATTTTTTTACCTTTATCGTGTAATCGTCGATGATATTTTTAGTTTGGTTTGACACTCACATACTTGAGTGTATCTGTGACGTTGAACGTCGATAAATGATTCTTGATTCATTATACTTATTTAAGTAACTAATTCGGGAGTTTCAGCTACAAACTCAATACACCACCAATAAGTCGCTGCGGTTAACTTTTTATCATTCGCTATTAGCATAAATGTTTCTTCAGTATCTTTATTTAACACTATAGACACAATTCCAGAAAAATCATCGGTTGAATGACGCCATGGAAATGTGGTAAATATACTGAATTTTGCACTACTAAATACAGATAATCTGTATACACCAGTAACCTCTGCAGTGTGTTTAAAAGTGTTATTTTCCGGTGTCCATGTTGCCTTTCCTGATGCGACTGTGTACACGATATTAATGATCTGCTTGTGAGGAATTTTAACGAGATTAGTTTTTTGAATAATATTAGGAATACCACTAATGATATCGTTGAGTCTTGCGTTAATGCCAGCGAGATTAATAATAACAGTTGGTGGAGTTCCAAAAAAGTCATTAATAGATCTGTTTATATTTCTACGAAAATTTAAAAATGTTTGTACGTGATTAAAATATTCAGTTTTAAATGAAGCAATTCCATCATTAATTGTCGTTAATGAAGTAGTTATTGGAATTTCCTTATCGTCGACGTATTTCTTCGTTGCAGCGTCGAAATCTGTTTCTGGTGTTCTGAGATTATTAATACCATTATTATTCATGTCGAGAAATGCACGCATTATACCACCGCGCACTGACACGTATTTGGATTCTTGATCATCGACGTATTTTTTTGTTGCTGCGTCTGTATCTGCGATTGGATCTCCAAGATACGTAATTTTTCTTCCTGACATAATAACGTCACCGGTAAATACATCACCAGTTTTCTTAACATAATCGTTAACCGACTTACCTGAATCCTGTATTTTACCCTGATCAGTGAAAGTAACGACATTATTAACAACCGCATTTGGAATTCGTACAAGAACATCTAGTAGTTGTATATTACTCGTTTTTAATCGTCCTTGTTTGTCCTGAAAAACGACGACTTCATTTTGATCCACATTCGTTATATTTAATAAATCATCGATTTCATTTCTGAGCTGATCAATGGTTGCATATTTAGATAAATCGACCTTCTGAGCTCTACCTGAGGATCTTCCGTAAATATCTACCATTATATTTACTGATATCAGTTTAAGTACTATGACGTAGTATAGTGAACGCGTGCACGACTTTATGAGGCGGTGTTGTTGATTTTGATACAGCATCAAGCATAGCGAGGGTTTCACGGCCGCATATTGGAGGATCAGTTATTTTTTGTGTCGGTAGCGTTGAATACCAGATTGGAGCAGTATTATTGCTAACGTAATGAATAAATTCTTTTGGTGGTGCTAATCCATACGAACCGAAATAAATAATTCCACGTGGATCAATTGCATATGCGACCCAATGCGTGCCTGGGCCAGAGTTTTTATCGAGATTAATGATACCGGTTTCATGCTGCATTGCAACGGTAGGTAATTGATCGCGCATAAAAACACCTCTGAAATTTTTTATTTTTAATTGCTTAGCAGCATTAAGTAAATCAAAATTGGACATGGGTGTTATTAGCAAACTGTCCCTGGTAATCTTAGACCCCTTCCGTACCAGTGTGGAGTCCCTGGTAATCTTAGACCTCTTCCCTTTTTTTTGATTCCTTTTCCGGTTGCTTTCTTTAACGCCATTCCAGCAGCTGTTCCAACAGCGCCTAGCGCAGCTGCTTTTGCAACAGCTGGTGCTGCAGCTGCTATTAATGCTGGTATTGCTGCGAGAAGTGGAAATATGCCACCCGTTTTAGCGATGTCTTTGATGGCGCCCGCAGAAAGATTAAGTTTGACGCCTTTATTTGATTTTTTAGCGTCGTTGAAGTTTTTGAACTGACGCTCGGTCAACGATAGTTTATTTGCACCGGTCATCTGTTCTCGCTTTAGCGATATTTTTATTCCACAATTATTTTTGATGCTGATTGCAGCCTTTTAATCTGACCAGGAGTCAGACTTACACTAACGTGATGATATGACATTATTAATATTATGAACGATCTAATTACATGTTTTCTACTGGAGCATCAATAACTCTCATTCGTCCACCAACACCTTCGAGTAACATCGATTTATCGCTGAGTATAACGGCTATTGCTCTGTAATTTGCAATAACCCCTCGAGTTACACGAGCTCGAAAATGAATATCTACAACAGATTGTCTGGTTAAATCTAAATGTTCTAGAGAAAAGTAATAAATCGGATACAGCGTTGTAAAATCTAGCTGCGATATTTGTAAACCAGTATCAATGTTTTGATCACGACCCATGAACGACATTAATCGATGATATGCACGTGCTACATGATTTTGATCGAAATTCAGTAATATATCTTCGGATGGTTCTTGATGTCCATTTATCCTTAATGAAACCTCAGAAACACCGAGTTGGTCAAATATCATGTGACTATGTGTTTGCGAGTTTATTCGTGCAATATTTTGAAACGCAATAAATATATGTCGCGGTGCAGAAACACCTTGCTGTGATGCTATTTGCCACGTAAATAAACCATCAATTGCACTCTGAACAACATCTGTGGTCATTGTCAACCATGACAAAGTTGATTTACCGCCTTGACTCATAAAAGATAACAACCGGTCTTCTTCGGATATCGATGGAGTCATCACTGGCATCCACAAGGAAAGTTTTGTTAGTATTACTATACCAGCATCACCAATGGGTCTCCATAATGCATCATTATCATCGCCTTTTCGTACGAGTACAACTGTGTGTTTGGCTCCGAAAATAACTTTTCTGACACTTCTACAGAATCCAAAAATATGTGACAGTGGAATTGCACATGAAAATCTTCTATTTCCATCTTTCAACATTGATCTACGTGCTGGAAATCCTAAGTTAAATTCTGGATTTGGAAAAGATAGATCTTCAATAGCAGCAGCAACAGGAGGAACAGCTCGATTATTTGGTTGTCGAAAAACCTGATTTCTATTTTCAGGGTGGTCAGAAGTATCCTTGACAAACATCATTGATGGACCAGCTGATCTTGAGTAATCGTAGCTGTATCTTGCAAGGCCTAGTATTGTCGTTGCAACATCAACGTCTTTCTGGATTGATTCAATATTTTTTTCCGTCAATCATGTACGTAGCGCTATCAAATAACGCCATAATACCATTATTAACGAAACCAACCCTAACATCAGCTCCATATGCTACTGGTGCTGCAGGAACAACATTATTTAAAATTTCACCTTCGACTTCAATAAATGCTTCAGCGGGTAAGAAATATCTACTTGTATTTTGAACCTGTAGTTCAATTCTTCCACGCTGATTTGGAATTCGGGCGTCATAAGAATAATACTGATAATCGCGCACAGACTCATCTTTGAGAACTGGTGCATCCATGTCAAACGCGGGATCGGATATGCGCTTAAACATCTTTATTATTATCGTCTTCGTCTAACTCGAAGACCACTTCCTGCTATCAGACTAGCGGTTATATTTTTTTCCTTTTCCGACATCGGGATATCAGCTAACTCCGCTAGTTTTTGATTAGCTGCTTGATTTATTATTTTACTTACACTTGCTGGCATCACTTCAGTGCTAGGTAATTTCACAGGTCGGGTCGGTCTGCGTATTAATCGTGATAGTCTATCTTTAATTGCTGAGAATGCTTTGCTAGCGAGATTACCAACAGCGCCTATACCCTTTTCACGAACAACATCAATAGCTTTCATTCCTAGTTGCTTTGCAATCGGTATTGCTTTTGGGGCTATCCTTCTAAACAGACCCTGAACAACATCACCTAATCCATCTCCGTAGGTCGTTTTGTATACAGGTAATCGAGAGTTTATTACCCTGACCATGGTAGGTCCACGAGTATTGTGTATGATCATTTTATTATTAACTGTTTTTATGACTAATTACATACTTAGTCACTATAATAATCGTCACTGATTTCATTAATAAGAGATCGATATACATTAATATCCATGATACCGCCACTAAATAATCGTTTGCAAATATCAGCTGCTTCATTAATGATTTCTGGGGAATTATTACCAGCTCTTTTTCCTCCGATGAGAATTTCTAATCGATCGACATCAGCAAGGACATTATTGGGGCAAGTAATAAGACCACTTCCTAGACCACTTCCAATCGCGCCGGGAGTGTCTTGAAATTCTTCTTCTTCCTCTTCAATTGGTTTCGGTGATGTTGTTTTCTTTGGTGTAGGAGATAGAACTGGTATTCGTGATTTTGGTGATACTGGATAATCACGAAGTGATTGCTCAAATGTTTTTTGTTTTAATTGTGCTTGTTTCTTTCGTTCTTGTTTTTGTTGTCGTTCTTGTTGTTTTTGTTGTTTTTGTTGTTGTTTTTGTTGTTTTTGTTTTTCCTCCTCCTTTTTTCTTGATTGAATTAAATCATTAATTTTCTTAATATAATCCCTATATAATGGATCATCATCTCTAGCTTGTTCAACATTCATTTTTATGCGATATAAATATTTTCGCCATTGTTTATTGTTTTTAATATCTTTTGCGTGTTCAGGTTTCATTAATTTACTTCTATTACCAAAACTATCCACAGCAAACTCAACTAGATCATCTTGGTCCAATTTATTAATTACCTTAATAGTTTCTTCATTAAATTTATTTATCAATTCAGCAGTACTCTGACCTGCTGATTTTGGTTCAGGGGCTGGTGCTTCAGCACCTTCTGCTTCATCATCTTCAAGTTGATCTTCATCCTCAGGTATTTCCGGGACTGGCATCGCAGCAGCTATTTCGGCTGGAAGTTCACGTAAAATTTCTTTTGTCTTTTTTGTTCTTCTTGCTATTTTTTCGGTTCCTTCTGCTATTTTTCCAGTTACTTCAGCGGTTTTCTCTAACACAGGTTGAATACCTTTAGTGGTCTCAGTGATAGGTTTAAATAATTGTTTTGTATCCTCTTCAAATTCAACTTGAGATTCCTGACGCGATTGTAGTTGTTGCTTAACAGAATCACGAACGGGTAGATATTTTTAATTGCCTCTAGTCGCTCTCGAGCTAATTTAGCTGAGTGTGGTTCTCCGATACTCATTATTGATAATATCTATAATGGCTGTTTAATTTATAGCAGCAGAGAGGGTGAATGACATACGCACGTGACCAGATTGTGAAAAAATCTGGTCAATTAAAGAAGTTTTCATTATTAAAACAAAAACTTATTTTTTTCAGGGAACCCTTAATTTTCAAAAATAAGGTCTCTTTTCATTATTAAAACAAAAACTTATTTTTTTCAGGGAACCCTTAATTTTCAAAAATAAGGTCTCTACAAAGTTGTAGGGTTCACCCTCTCTGCTGCTCCATCTCACCTCTGTCTGCGTGGGTTCGAGTCTAGGATTCGGTGAATGTGGATATGTGAGAAAGCTTGCCAGTAGCTTCTCGTGGGTCGGTGGTTCTTTCCGGGGATTTCCCGGTTTCTTCCTCCACCATTAATACTGGCCGCCATGTATGACCTATCGTGTGCTGAAAAATGGCGTTAAGCCCCACAACAACTACAACAACAACAACAACAGCTTATTCTAAACTATCGTCATATCTCTCGTCGTACCTCAGCGATGGTAAAATATCCGATGAGTAGTTCGCAACGATAATGAAAACCTATGATGAAGTATTCCTTGACAATAGCCAAGGCAAAAAAGTGGAAGATTGAATTCCCGATTTAAAATAATAACAATAATAATAATGTCAACGTCGAATGAATTATTACAACAAATCATCACTAATACAGTGCCGTCAAAAACTATGATGATATCATTAAGTTCGACCAATCCTGAGTTTAGCGGTAACTTTCCAACCGCAATTCCAGCAAAAGAAATAGCGCTAGCACAACTGCGAGTTTATTGTGGCTGGCCAAATATTAGGTCAAAATCGTTTGGTGGACTACAACCGAGTAATTCATTAGCATTTGGGAATAAGAATAAACCTGATGGAACCCCTGATTGGCAAGTAGTCAGTATTCCAACGGGCAGTTATCAAATAGAACAGATCAATGATGAATTCCAACGCAGAATTAAATCCATTACAGGAAAAGAATCAATGATTGCCATTACTGTTCACGAACCAACGCTGTCATCAGCCATTGAAATATTATCACCGGATTACGCCGTGGACATATATCAGTCTTCGATTAGATCAGTATTAGGATGGCCTGAAGTTGCATCAGTTTACACAGGTCCACCAGAACCAAAACGATCTGATTTCGTTACAGATAAAAGAATATTTATAAAACTTCCAGAATATCGAAAAAATACTTATCCGTGGGCAAAAGTTGAAAAATATGGTATTAATATACTTGGTGTACATTTTATAACTTATTTTGAAGGTAAGAAAGGTACTGTAGCAACACTTGATGTTGAAGAAATTAACTCACTTTTAAGTCCGATTAAATCTGAATACGAACGTGTACTTAATAATCTACAAAATTTATTTTCCAGCATCAACAATTATTATGACGATGATATAAAAAATCAGATAATTGAAACAATACAACATTTGAATCAAGTTATATCAGACATTGAATATGTAAATAAGTTTTTTGTTAACAGAGGAAAATTAAAACAATAGTCAGATAAAAATCAAACAAGTTTTATAGTTGATGAAAACGACCCAATTCAGACAGTTGCGCTTCATCGTATATTTGCAACACATTTTCTTAAATTTTATAAAATTACAGAAGAACAATTACCAACATTCACAATTCCAGGATTTAATCATGAGGAAATTAAGAAATCAGTTATGATCTTATTGATGAACATTTTAGAAGGATATATGACTCATGGAGAAAACTAATTCCGCCACCAAGTATTCTCAGGTATGATAATAATCCGTACGGTGCAGACCGTCATATTTCTCCTGGAATTGTTAATATAACATCAACGATCGCAGTCAATCTAGTATGTGACGTAATTGATGGCAGCTATCAAGTAGATCTTTCAAAGTCTAGCCAGGCCCAGCAAGGATATATATTATATTCATTTAGCCCTCAAGTTCCTCCAGGGTCGTTAATTGTATCTGAGCCAATTAACTCCGTTTATCTACGTGCACATAATCCGCTATTATCAAGGATACAATTCAAACTTACTGACCAGGCTAGACACATTCTGGATTTAAGAAATGAGGAATTGTTTATTAATCTGTATGTGAGATCGTAGAACGTCTGAGTAAATTATAAAAATAAAAAAAAATAATGTGATTCTGAAAAGATAATTATATTATTTTTTTTAGTTGATTTCTCATAATCTGATCGGCTAAATACCCCATTAGTTATTAAATTTCGCTAGATTTTTCATTTAGTCGTGCAAATACCCCATCAAATTATTAAATTTTGGTAGATTTCTTCATTTAATCGTGCAAATACCCACATCAAATTATTAAATTTTGCTACATTTGCTGTATTTTCTTAATTTTACAAAATATCCCATCGAATTATTTGACTTATAATATTTTTATGAAAAACTGAAAATCAGTGGAATTTGTTGAGATTTCTTCATTTAATCGTGCAAATACCCCATCAAATTATTAAATTGTGTTAGATTTTTCATTTAGTTATGCAAATACCCCATCAAATTATTAAATTTTGTTAGATTTTTTCAATTTGATGGGTTGAACAGTACTCAAAATCATTAAAATCTGAATAAATAATCAATTTCTATAATAATATGGTGACTGAAGCAATTGCATATAAAGCGAGATAACTTTGTCCTCTCTGTAGAGTAAAATAAGCAATTATCTCCCCCGTTACTGCGTCGATTCATAAGACCACGCAGATAGTTTCTGTTTTCTTTCATTGCAACGGTTATTATCTAGTGATTTAATTGTTCTCCGTAAGCAATTAGCTGTCACTGGAGCAGCAATTTGTAACAGAAAAGGATATTTATGCACCTTTTGACTCGGATGACTTTAAATCACGTCGGCTAATACAAGTGCGTAATTACAAATTCAAGTTATTTTTAGCTAGTTGTATACACGTATTTTAACCTAACAAACGAGAACTTATACAGAAAATGTAATATTTTATACAGTAAATTGTATGAAATGTGTTTGAAAATTGAAATATACAGTTCATAATGATTTGATTTTATTCACTATGCCTGCTTATAACCACATAATTTATTAGATCTTTTAGGTAACAGGCTATATTGATTTGCATGTACTCTTCAGCTTCCGGACTTACTGTGTAGAATTATTATCTGTCTGGAGATGAAGTAAATCTACGCTACAGTTTTACAATAATTATAATTTTTATTCAGTGTATTGGTCGTACGTAATTTGCCTGCTTATTCAGTATTGGGTTAACTATATAATAATTTTAAAACGTATATTTGTATGAATCGGAAAGTGGTGCAGTGTTATAACGTTGGATTCTGGTACTCAAGGTCCGTGGTTCGATTCCCATGATCGACATATCAATGGAGGCGATTTTGATGCCATTTTTCTAAGATAATTGGGGGTCCGGAGAAATCCTTGAAATCCACAACAGACAAAATACACTCTCCCACCATGTCAGCACGTGGTGGGTGTAACTTTTGCACTCCCAGGGGTTGTTGATTATGGGGGGGGAGAGTGTACAAAATCTGTTGGACGTAGATAAGGCCCCCGTTTGTATGTACCGTCCTTAATTAAGTTTATGTTTGTGCCGTCCCTTAGAGATAAGTACCATAGTTAAGTTTATGTTTGTGCCGTCTACAAAAAATATAATATAATGCTATAATCATAATCATATTATGTGTTGTGCCGTCTTCAAAAACAGTCCTCTCTGACCCTCTGAACTTGCTAGAATCACGTTTGGCAATCTAGGGGTTCACATGGGGGTTGTGGGGACTACTATTTTTTTATTTTAAACAAATATTTATATATATAATGAACTACGAAAACGTTAATGATATTATTTCTGCTATTAAAAAATTACAACATGACGGAATAAAGATATCTGATAATCTTGATCCTCAGAAAATTATATGTGATTTTGAATCATTACAACAACGAAAATTCGATAATAAATATACATTACCATCTGATTATAGATTGATGAAATTAATTTATCAATCTATGTTAGAATCCTTGGCAATGGTAAATGACTCACAAGTAAAGCTATTTGCCCCTCTTGCACGTTCAATCGAAAAGATTAGATCCGAATTGTCTCACAAGTATGAAAGAAAAAAGATTGTGAATAATCGTGTAATGGAGTTGAGAAAGATTATGTCATTTGATTCTGTCAAAGGTGAGACAAGTGACACTGAGAGCAGCGAAAGTGAAGGTGGATCTTTGACTGTGGTGATTGCTAAACAAAACCTTTGGCAAAATTGACAGAGTCGAACTATATAGTAAAAATATATCTATTTATTCTGAATTAGATTTTTTTTTTTGGTAGGATTTTTATTATTGACCCACCTACCACAGAGGACAGAGTTATCTCGTTTCATTATCCTCCATATTCAAATATTATCCGCTGATTATATTTTTTTGAAAATGAAGATTTGTATGTTTTATTTCCGACAAGTTGTACTGAACTCGGATTAATACAAAAATATTTGGCAGTTGCATTCATTGATGGAAAAATTCTCTCTTCACCAGTCTCTGTATTTACGGCTTTAATGACTCTCTTTCCGAATATTTTACACCTTCCTGTATTTCCACGTGCAGAATTCTGACTCTGTGTAATAGCTTGTAGGTTACATAAATAATTATTTTTTATTTCCATCAATATGATCGATTACAAGTCCATCTTTAATGACCCCATGAAAACATTCATAGATAAATCTATGTTAGAAAATATTTTTAATTTCACCAGCATTAAATCTAAGATAACCAAATTTATTAACATTACCGACTGGTTTTTTTAATCGGCAGTTTCTGATCACACCATAACGAGATGCTTCATAATTTTTAATAATTGGATGCGCCACAAACTCATTTTGCTCCACTGATATAATAATATTATTTGTTTAAATCATTATTTTGAAAATCTAGCGAGGTAATCTTCTGCGGTTTTTATAGGAGATTCGACATTTTTTTATCGTAATATCGTTTTAGTTCTCTATACTTTTTACCACCGCATTTTACACACAACTGAGTTTTTCCTCTGACTCCAACACCACACTGCACACACGGTTTTGGTCGTAGACTTCCATGTCTAACGCTTTGCATATGGTAGCAGCAGAATTCATTTACACATGCTTTGTTACAAGGAGAAGTATATCCGATCATAAGCCAATTACATCGATTCTTTGTTTGAATCATTATATATGTATTAAAATTCAATTTAAATATTTGTCTTAATTATAATAATGGAGGAATTATCCACAATTGAACCTTCCGCCGTCTCAGCGGGAGCTAGATTTGATCTTGACAGACTACCAAAATATAAATTTAGTTCTTCGATGCAAGATCTGGCTTTTACAAATCAGGATGTAACCAAATGTATCCATGAAGCCGAGAAGGAATTTCATGACGATGGTGCGGCTCATGTGGTCAACATTCAGGATCGGAAATATTGTTAATACTATAATGAATGACAAACGAGGAAGAGAGATTATTAACCACCTTGATGTTCAAAAATATTTCATTTTAATAAAATTTATTGTAAGGACAGACGACGACACTTGGATTATCCGTGATAAACGTGATCCTGTCCGCATGCAGTCAGGAAATAATATTGTTTTATTAAATAAAAATTCCAAATACGGAATACTAACTGGTATTGACAAACCGTATTATGAACGAGGGTATCCTGTGACTACGGTTGTCTATGCAATAGATCCGCTGAATAATAAACCTGATGTCAATGATCTCAAGCCGATGAGACTGTCAGAGTTAAGAATAAATTGTGTAGCTGAACGAGTTACAGAACACTTCACAAACGCGATACGTGGCAATGGTTTAATGGATTTACGACGTAAAAAATAAATACGTGGGCAGAAGCAGTTAAAGATACCGGAGCGTCTCTCAGTGACGTTGCTGAGCTGGGAAGGAAATTAAAATTTCCAATAACAGTGAAGACGTTAACCGGAGAGATTTTGTATAAATTTTATAATGGTCATATATTTGATTTTATCAAAAATATCAGTAAAAGTGACCCTGTATTCGTTTGGCTGTTTCAAAGTTCCGACGATGTAAATTACGATCAGTTTGTACGGCCTTTTGGGGATATTTATCGTACAGAGTCTCTTCATGGAGAAATGAAAAATCTTGCATTAAAATATACTTCTGACGATGTTAAGGTTGCACAATTACTGAATAATTGTTTTACCATTCCATCAGTTGCTGCTCACGCTGCTCAGGAGAAAAATTCATGGAAACCGACACGATTGGAATTTCTTGAAGATGTCCAGAAAAGTTGTATTGAATATGGACACGGTGGGTTAAAGAATACTGAATACGATTATAACGACGTTATCTCAATTGATATGGTAGCGTGTTATCCTGGAAGTTTTCTTGGATACGGAGAGTGTTCTGAATACTTTAAGAGATTTGGACAACCATCATATGAGATGACCAGAGTTGCAATAAACGGACCCTTACCAGATTTTGACTTAACCGAATTCGCCTATATAGAATCATTCGAGATTACGGAAAATCTCCATCCGATTACTTATACTTGGTTTGTAAAACATTTTTCAGAAAAATGTTGGGTTCCAATAGTATTATTACGATATATGCTCGATAGTAAAATATTGATATCATCAAAAGTAAATGAAGCGATTATATCGTATAGTCCACAGAAACAAGTTTGATTACCAGAACCGGATAGATTTAATATTCATGATGTCAGGAAAGAATTCCCTGATCATAACGAAGATGATATTGTTAAAATTGCTGATAATATATCTAAATGCAAGAAAGAAAGCGATGAGAAACTTGCAAAAGATCTTGGTAGAAAGATAATCGGTAAATTTACACAAGGAGGATCATATGATCATAAACGACACTGTACAAGATTAATTATGGACGATGCTGAACTCGATTTTATAATCGCTGATACAACGGGAAAAAAAAACCACATTTATAAGTCGAAGTAATGCTTATTTATCAGACGGAACCAAACTAGGTACAATTGTGAGCTATATTGATGGCGACTCACCGCAGTTTACTCATTTAAGATCTTCGATGCTAGCGTACGTTTCGATAAATCTATTATCGATGATAAATAGATTAGCTCGTTACGCTGTCAGAGTTGCTTCGGATTCGTTTTATATAAATAAAAAATATACGGATTTGTTAAAACAATTACATATTGACAATTATGCATCATGCGGCGAATGGAGAATAAAAGAAGAAAACATAGTTATTCTGAATCTGCCGACATTGAAATTAAGGAAATATATTACAAAAATAATCAAATATCAAAATTGTCATCTGCACCATCTGTATATGATCCTGTGGCTAGACATAAGATTGTTTATCTTAATGGATATGGTGGTTCAGGTAAAACAACTCGTGCGATTAAATTATTCCTGAACAACCATTCAGATATAATTGTTTTGACACCGACACATAAACTCGCCAGAGAAATAAAAGAACGAAAAGTAAAATCATGTACATATCACAGTTTCTTCAGATGGTGCGGAGACACATGGACTTCTGAGCGAATGGGTGCGAAATACATACCTAAATATATTATCTGGGACGAGGTAGACACGGTATCGTTAGAAATATTAAAAATATTCCTTGAATGGTTATTGACTAAAAATACTGCTGTAATAATGTGTGGCGATCATGGTCAACCACACCTTTCGTCGGTCAATCTCCGCATGAACGGTTAAAATCATTTGTGGACTATTATGAAGAAATAAATGATGATCATAGAGCTATTGATGAACCTCTGAAAGAATTTAAAAGATTAATCAGACTACAACCAGATGGAATACAATGTGAGATAATGCGTAAAGTAATTCCAGAAACTCCTAAGAATGATTTTTGGAATTTATGGAGACCAAATGATTTAATAGTTGCGAGTAGAAAGATAGTTCGTGATGAACTGCAAGAGAAATTATTTGTGTTACATAAAGAAAAATTTTCAAATCTACCTGTACCAATTGTGTTATCGCCAAGCGGATACTCGACGACAGAATATTGAAGTTGAAATTCCAGGAACAAATGAAAAACAAAATCTTGTATTGAATGATATTGTTTTAGTTAATGTTGATGTTGTTGAGAGCGCATTAACGATGGACAAATCGCCGTGGAAGCTAGGATATGCTATAACGATTAATTCGTCACAAGGACTAACTATTACTGATACAAATATTTGGATTGTCGATGATAGAATCGAATGGTCAAATTTGGTTTATCTCGCAATATCTCGAGTCAGAAGAATATCTCAACTGCACAGGGTTATTATGAATTTTACAGAAAATAATGATCAAACTGCTAGCAATGACGTAATAAGAAAAAACTATTTGGTTATAAGCAATGTGATAAAAAAAATAATCGCGATTTTGATATTGATGCTGAATTAATTATGACACTAAAACAACGACAGAATAATCATTGTGCAAGTTGTAACTGTAATATGCTATGGGAATATTCGAGTAATAATCCAAGACAGTTTACCGTAGACAGAATTAATAGTGATCTTGGTCATACACGTGATAATGACATATTGACATGTCTTGAATGTAATCGACGTAGGGGTGCAAGTTTACAAAAGTGAACGCGGTGATAATTGTGTGTCTTCAGGAATTATTTGTAATTTTTCAAGTACAATTCCACGTTGAGGAGCAGTTGAATCTAATATGTAGATTGCAGGTCTACCTGTGGATCTTACCACGCTAGAAACTGGATGTGTAGTCACACTCCAGATAGGATCAGTTGCTCTTTTTTTACCACTTTCAAGTTCACCAGGTTCATATAAATATCTTACAGTCACATTACCTAGTACTGGTTGAGAGGAAGATTCACGTCGTTGTATTGGTATATATTTCTTTGTAATTGCATTAGTAAGCTTCATAGAAAATGCACGAGTAATTTCATTATTCAAAGTAGCTATCACACTTGGTAATCTTGCAACCCATTCACGAGATCTCTCACCGGACTTAAAGTCAGTGGATATTTCCTTTGCATATTGGTATCCAAATAACCGCTCAGCAAGTGTTCGATTAAATCGTTCAACGATTGCCTGATCACGATGAATTTCAGTGTGTCCTCGTCTGATTTTAACGTTATGTTTTTTCATCAACGATAATACCGCACCAAGAAATTCTTTACCAGGATCAACCTGTAATAGCTGTGGCCATCGCAAGGGCCCTCGTTGATAAATTCGTTCAAACGCAGATGCAACTTCAGTTGCTGTCTTTGTTGACAGTGGTTCTGCATCTTTATATCTACTTGCAACGTCAACGACAGTTAACGAGTATTTGTATTTGCGTGATTGACGTCTACCGGTTTTAATAGTATCATGTGGTAAAAACAAAATATCTGCTTGATGAACTTCATTGGGAGTATTGACATCAAAATGTGCATACTGAATTTTTTAGGTGGTGGTAGATAAATTTGCCATATTGCCTGTCGTGCTAACCACGCTGCAGCAGCAGCACGTGAGACTTTTACTGCTTCAGCAAGTTTACTAATCGCTGCTCTGCCTCTCCAATATCCTCTTGGGCTATAATAAATGGATTCCATTATAATAATCATATAATTAATTTCCCAGCCCCTATCATTATTTTACCTTTCATAGTAGTTTTTATTAGAAAACTAGCGAGTTTTTCTCTGAGAGGTTTATCAGGTATAGAATTTAACGCATGAATCAATTTCACATCTACGAGATGCCGTTGTTGTAAATCTTTGCTTTTGTACGCAACATCATGAACATGACACGCTTGATCAATCTTATTTATTGGATACTCTCCAGGTCTTGGTTGATCTTGATCATCAAGTCGGATATCAAGTCGAGTTCCAGGACCACAATAATTATATCCAGGAAGTTGTTTTTCACCGGGGTATTTAGCCCATGGAGCTCCTGGTAATTTCCCTAATGAAGTAGCGATATCTCCACCTTTGACTGACAAGTCAAGAGGAATAAATTTATATTTTTTGTGCCACATTTTACACATTTGCCTGTAATTGCACGTCTTTTATTTTTTGTTATTATCTTTGTCAATCCACTGGTATGGGTGGGTGCTCTGCATCTAACACAATATAAACTCATATTATTTATTATATGGATATAATTGACTTCTCAGCGACACGAAAACAATAACCAGTAAGGCACCATCCAGCACTACCAAATTCTATTAGAATGATAATAATAGGCCCATCTGGATCTGGTAAGACACAATTATTACTTAATCTGATAATGCGATGGCTCAAGTGGAATAAATTATATTTAGTAGCACCATCTGTAGATGATCAACAATGTTATGAAGTACTTAAAGATTTTAATAAAAATGCGAAATTATTGGACGAAGACGGAAACGATATTATTGATTTTATCACCGATATTGATGAAGCTCCATCTGTAGATGACCTCGATGGATTTATTAATAACCTAGTAGTATATAATGATGTGATGCTGAACAAACAATCAAATTCAGCTCGGATATTTTCCAGAGGCAGACACAAAAACAATGACGTGATTTATGTTACTCAGCGATATACACAAATACCTAAAGTGATCAGAGACAACTGCAATATTTTAGTTGTGTTCAATGGAGTAGATAATTATACCTTACAAAATATTTATTATACCTGGTGTTCAGGGGATATGGACATGATTAAGTTTAAAAATTTCTTTTCAAAAGCACAAGCTGTTCCGCTCGGATTTATTACGATAAATTTACATGACCCAAGATCTAGGAATCGTATAGGTCTGGATAAAATCTTTGGTTAATTATTACAGCAGCAGAGGAGGTGAACGTTCAAAACTGAGTGACCCGGCGAGTAAACGAAACACACCATAAATAAAAACAAAGAGTCGAAGATAAAGTAACGAGATAAGCTAACCCAATTAGAGAAATCTCATGGTCAGTTAGAGGTTTTGGTTTAACGTTATCGACCTTGAGATTTCATTTTCGTAGGAAGCTTTATTTTTTAGACAAATGACAATTCAGACAAGTGGTCTGTTCACCTCCTCTGCTGCTACCTCTCTGTATCATTGTTCCACGGTCTCGTGCGATTACTTGAGTTGATTCACAGTTCACATGTCCATATATAACAGAAAAAACATTCTCTTATTAGTTTGATACTAGTTAATATTTTTTTCCGTGACAACATCGTCAACATTTTCCTCGTGATAATACTGGGCGACAGATTTGCATGCTAGCGTATTGGTTGCCCTGGAATATCAAATCGGTTCGAGACTGTGAACATATCGACAAACCATACCGGGTCAGTAGCACAACGTTGTACGCCTTCTAACTCTCCAGGGACATACAAATACCGAACCAAGTTGTTCTTGACTAAGTCAAAAGCTAGTGACTGTGGAGTCAAGGCCGCTTTGTTGGCAGCGACAGTTTTTTTCTGGCAAAATGCGTCAGCCAGTTTCAACTCGATCGAGATGAACTTTCATTATTGAACGCTGCTGTGAGCAAGCAAAGGCGAAGTGGTGTCACCCACTCTCGAGACCGATAATGAATCAATAATTCATCTGAGTATCGATGCCCGAATAATGGTTTCGAAAGTGTATGGTTGTGATGAATACCGGCATGTCCACGAAGAACCCACACCTGGTGCTTTGCTTTAAACTCAGCAATGGCTCGGAGAAAATCTTTCCATCAATCCACCTGCAGAAAGCGCGGCCATGTTAACAGTCCACGTCTGAATGAAAATTCGATACTTGTTGAGTCTTTGGAAGTCGACGGCTCATTGTATCTTTTATCAACACCTTCAACGGTTAGCACATATCTGCATTTGTGTAAATGACTTTGTCATCCGGGACCAAGTACATAAACATGCGGCAGAAACAAGTTATAAGCCTGCTTAACTTTGCTTGGTATCGAAAAATCAAACCATCCACGGAAAATTTCATTCCACGGATAAATAAGTCTGCCACAACACTTGTAAGGCCAGCTACGCTGAGGCGAAGCAGTGGGGTAACGTTTTCTGAACTCGCTAACTTTCAACGACTGCTTCGTTCGCCCTTTCACTAACCACGGAGACCGTAGTATATGGTTGTCAGTTCCTCGTCCATGTTTGTTATATCAATGTGCTTTGCTTCCAAGTGGCTCGCTAGCAACCACCAAGTGCAATCCTAGGCTTCATACCTCCTCTGACCATCCAAATTCTTTCTCCAAACGTATGACTGATCTCATTTAAGTCATCGATTAGTACCATGTCCGCTTTTTGATGCACACAGATATCATTTAATGTTTTATACTAGAGATTTACAAGTTCTTCTTCGGGTTTCAGTCGGTTATTAAAATCCATTCATATATTCAGCCGTGTTCCAGGCCCGCAGTAAATGTATTTCTCCAGGCCCGCAGTAAATGTATTTCTTCAGATAGTTTAGTTAAGCAGCAACGATATCACTCCTGCCGAGTTGTTTTTTCTTGTTAGACATGGATGGTCCTACAAACGTAAACTTCTTTTCTCCACACCAGGAATACTTGAAAGCGATACCAGCTCTGCCATTACGTGTTAGAACCCGAGTTTGATTTGTGGTACGAATCATCGTACTGCATCGTGCGCAATATGAAGGTATTATGATGAAAATCGATGTGTCAGAGATTTCCAATATTACGCGTACGAGACTAGGATGCCAGATGTGCGTGGACTAGTAGAACTTAAGGTCTATAGCGTACTGACGGGTGGGGGCGGATGGAGCCGTTGCTCTGGGCGCCAGAGGTCTTGAGGCTCCAAAACAGCTGATAAAACTTAAATTGCAGGAAAATCATCATCGTCGCCTCGGGCGATGTTACCCTGAGTGCCCCACTGCTTAATGTTTAGGACATATCTCGGTATTTCTTCCGTTCGAGGCATTCATGAAAGACCAAGGGAAGTCTTTACGCGTCGACAACAATGTCGTATAGGGCCCAATTTGTCAAAAACGTCAGCATGGCGTTGGTCAGCAGAGCACTGTATCTCATCGACGAAAGGAAATCAAAGCATATTTGGCCAAGAAGACTCACCACATACAGCAACAATTACGCTAGGTTCGAAGATAGAGACCAACATGCTGACCATATCAAATACACTATTGCCGCTAATAATGTTACCGGAGACAATTGCCGGCTCAGCTTAGGCTTTACAGAACGAGAAGCCCAGATTAATCACAATGGAGATGTTTCATGCACGATTCCACTTGCACACTTATTTAGGTTCTACAGGGGTGTTCACAGGGCTATGTTCTGGGTGAAACAAGCAGCTACGTTAACTCATAAAGGCAAAGACGACGATGCAATTTGACACGGTGCTGTTGCCCTTGACAACAAAGTTGTGTTATGCAAACTTAGATCCGGATATCCTCAGTAAGTCAATCACTGGTCACAGAAGCATGTTGTACATGATTTATAGTGGTACGAGTCTATGCTCTTAAAATAAGTAGCAGAAAAGAGTGAAAGACAACAAGCTTTGTAAAATGTAACAAATAAATTATTTCCCTTGAATACAAAGTAAAAATAACAAAAATAACTTAAATTCCAAAATAATCCAAGAATTACAGACAGAAGTCCTATTTATTTAAAGTCCTGAATAAAATTCAGTAAAAGTCCAGAATAAATCCAAAAATTAAAGGCGATGACGTATCAATTATAGTTCCTAGTGTTTTGATGTGCCAACAATCTTTTGCTGACTCACATAAATATAATTCCAGGTTTGATAACACTATAAATTCCAGTGAATGTCTCCATCCAAGAATTGTATCAGAGCACTTTTGTATTTCCCGAGAAAATAATCACTTGAACTCAGTAATTTGAAGAAATAAACTTTCCAGCCCAAATACTGGACACAACAATTAATACAATTTAAAGTTGCTAAAATTAAAGCAACTGATATTATCCTCTCAGGTCACAATTAGCATTTTTAATTTTTTTTTTAAAAAAAAGCATTACTTAATGGAATATAACCTTCTAGAATGATTCTAATGCTTACAAAACAATAATCTGGATTATATATAATCCACTTATGAAATTCCATAGCCTAGACCCAAATAAAGATATTTACTTCCATTAATAATAATACTGATTTTAAATCCGTACATATAGAGAATAATTTAGCTATATATTAGTTGTTTACAATGAATAAAATTTTGTTAAAAAGTCGATTTGGGTCAAGCAGAAATGAACTCAGTTTCGGACACGGTCAAGTCCGACATACAATGTTACATTACAATAGCATGTAATGGTATAAAAAAAATAAAAATACAAAATAACTAACAATTAAATTCAATATACATAACAATAGAATCAGAGGGAACATCTGCAATGTTGTTCCTCGAGATTGGTACTGACCCGTGCAAGGTGTATGAGGAAAGAGAATTCTCATGGCAAATATGTACCCAACAGTGTCAACGTACAGAGAGTCACGTGTTTGTGACATTTCACACCAGGGACAATCAGGGCGTAACGTGCATAATTATGTTACTGTTGTAGAATATGCCAGACTACCGTTGTTTCTTACATATTTCTCTATGTGTCTTAAATACTGATGCAGATAGGAGCTGATACCCAACAGAATACTACAAAATTCTTAAATTATTAGATGATAACGGACATGTTACATGGGCATCACGTATGAGATATTTATTGTTTAGCTTTGGTTTTTGCTTTGTATGGATTTCGCAAGATAAATTTTTGTAACAGCATTCTCTCAGACATGGTAGTAGTCAAGACTGGCATGATAAAATCACACAGTCGTCAAAATGTAGGTATTATCAAATTATTGAACATTTTTAAATATTGAGAGGTTTGTTGTTTTATTTCGATAGGATTACTTATCTCTTTCGAGATTAAGATGTTCTATTCATAAACTTCTTATGGAGATTGGTAGAAATGATGTTACTGCTTCATTTGTGTAATTTTTTTTATCGCAGTAATTTAGCGTTCCTGGAAGATAGCCATCATGCGTATTTCATTTGTAAATATTATCAAAATCTGAGAGAAAAGTATGCAAACCAAGTATTATAATCCACCTCTAGAATTATTTGTATCACTTTATGTCGGCGCAAAATCCTTTAGTTTTTCACACAGTTACATTATTTATATACCATTTGCCTCATCGAACAAAAAATATATACCATATTCAGTATAAACACAACATGCATATATACGCTTCAAGTGATCGACTTTGTCTCTATGTATATATCATTGTATTGTGGGCCGTTTCCTAGATTGTTAATTAATTAAAAATCATGGATCTTAACAATCTTAGCATCCACCTAGAAAGTCCAATTACGTTTGCAAAACTGGCAGTGACTGAAGTAACAATGAGGTTAAACTGCCATTAAGAAGTCACCCAAGACATTTTACTCTTTTTTTCAATGCAATCATGTCTCACGTATGTATCATTGGCTGTTGAAATGTATGGACTGATACCATAACATTAACACAGGCTTTCAGATTTCACAGAAAGAATTCACTACGGTGCAGATAATTTATTACATTTCTCTTGAGAATTTAAACCTAGTTAAGACAGTCCGTGCGGATATGAATTTCAAAGCACGTGTAGGAGTTGATGATGACCCAGGATATAGATATATAGCCGTTATTCACTCCAACAAAACCGTTGTTGGAGGGCTCAAGTGGCCGAACAAGGCCATTAACCTGCCTGTAGAACACTTTCTGGAAATTTCTCAAAAACATAGTTGTTGTAATTGACTTGTAATGTTTTTTGTTTGTTTGTTTGTTTTATAAAATGAAACATCTGCGTTGTTATGTTGAGTAGATATCAACTCGAAAAGATCTCATCCACGATGACAAAACCCAAACAAACCGGAGGTCATTCAAAAGTTTCACCCGGATAGTTGTTCGGGAACACCCCTCTGATATTGAAGCAAACGAAGGAACAACAATTCGAAGCATCCAAACGTCAACGTTGTGGGATAACTCTTAAATTGTGAGCGGCCAGGGTTGCCGCGATGAAACAAGACCACGGAAAATTTCCATTCCTCGCGGACATTTCAGCGCTGTTTGTGGATGCAGCTGCCGCAGCTGCGTTAGGGACCGTCGGAACCACACCTGGGATGGCTTTGAAAAAGGCGGTGGAAGGTGTAGCCTCTCGTGGATACACAGGGTTCAAAAGGTCATCGATTATCCGGGTGGACTTGGAGCCAGATGTTCTCGAGCTGATGTCTTCCTTTTAGGTATTGCGTTGATGGACATGAAAGTCAAACTACTCGGACGTCCGTTCATCAGTTTGTATTTACTCTTGATGACAAATAATGTAAACAATTCCGATATGTCTTTATACGTGATGAACTTGCATCAATGATCCCCTGACGTGGAAAAGCTGAATTGTTAACCCTGGATCAGTCAAGAGGACCCTGAACTTCTTGGGTCGCATATGTAGTAACGCCTCGACATCTTTTATATATTTGTTCCTACGGACTTGCGCCGTCACATGAAGTTGATGATTATCTACGTTGTGGTTTTGTCATTGGACGACCGCTGTTTTATTCCACGTTGCCGTTACAAACTCGAATATGTGGAGATCTCGTTGTTGATGTACTGATTGTACTCGCGGGAGCAAACCTCCTCAGACACAACTGCGTACGCGCTTGTTGATTTTGCAATGACACTTATCAGCTACGCTTAAAACAAACAAAACGACTTTTGACATTTACGAACTCGCTAGCGCGGCTTTCAAACGCCGTGCCGTCGTGGATTTAACTAGGTTTCCAACAAAAGTCGATCTTAGTCAGGTCCGGATTAAGGCCTTTGGGGACCCTGGGCACAGCCAACATAGGGGCCCATAGCTATCCTGCCTTGCCCATAGATATCGTTACAGTACTATTAACAACGCTGCCTGTGAAATCCGACGATATTATACAGGTCCCCTTAGCCTCGGGTGCCTGTGAAATCAGACGATAATATACGGAGCCCCTCGAGCCTCAGGCGCCGTGGGCACGTTGCCCACTTTGCCCTATGGATAATCCGACCCTGGTCTTAGTGTGATAGCTAGCATGTTTGTTGTTGGTGTCGACCAAGCGAGTTTGTGATTTTTCAATGATCGAGCTGAAATACTGGAAACGTTGAACGTGGACATCAACGATATTGTTTTGAAGCCGCAAGGCGCCATCGCGAAAACTCTGGCCGAGGTCACAGAGGACCAGAGAATCAAAGACTCCGGTGTGTCGGTTGCCTTTATCAAAGACTACGTTGATACTGCCAATGATGGGAGAAAACAATATGTGGATGTATAGGCCGCTAAGGTGCTATCAGCCATATCCTCACCAATTCTTGTAGTAACTTCCTGTTCGTTTAGAGGCATGGTCGCCCGCAGGATTTTTTGCAGGGGGGTGGGGGTGGGGTCTGTCAGTCACGACCGGGAGAGTTAGTATAGTAAGCAGTCTGAAACTAAAGCTAATATTTACTAAGAGTTTTGAACAGAATCTTGTGACATATTTTCAGCTTCATTTAAATGATTAAACGTGTCGGAAATCTATCAATCTATCTGTGTGTGTGTGTGTGTGTGTGTGTGTGTGTGCAGTATGATTTGGGGGGTCACGTGACCCCCCTTGACCTATGTTGCGGGCGCCCATGTTTAGAGGGCTTCATAATACACCGTCGAAACCCCCCTTTCTAGTCAAAATAGTACATTTTCTAAATAAACAAATAAAGAGAAAGAGATCCAGATTATGCAAAAGAATAGTCCCTTCTCGTAACTGAAACCCGCTGAAGGCACATCCTGAAAACAATAAATAATTATGCACTATTATCACTCTACCACCGGCTACACCAGTTGCTATTGATATGTCTTCGACAACAATTCCGATTGGTGTACCTGTGATAGTTACAATTCCAACAACAGTGTTACGTGCAGGTAAAGATAGGGTTCCACAGTATTTCACATATATGATATAGGTTTCGGTGGTCACCGGAGATGAAATTCAGTATGAAGTACTGAACATCTTTCCAGCCGGGTATTTAACCATCATTGGCTTTTCTGTTAAAGATTTATTACTGCATATACGTGATCGATGTTGAATAGCCGCGTTATGACGATATTGTAGAATTTACCGACGGTGTTGAATCAGCTGGAAGACTATGCTAACATCGATCGCGATTTTGTTCGACTTGTCCACGCATATCTGCTGCAGAGTGGTGCCATCCTCATGCAAGCTCAAATATACTCTACGCTAGGGACAGGTAGAATTCGACCATTGGGACCACTCTATAGTGCCACTACCAACTCTAAGCCTTCTTGGAATCATCGCATTAGCATTCGAAACCCGCTTGCCAGAAAGATACGTCTCCGTCGAGCGTGAAATCTTCCAAAGACTGCTTCACCAAAGGAATCCACATCACGTACATTTTAAAGGTATGCCAAAACAATGTTGACGCGGTCAGGAAAACAAAGAAGTAGCAGACTGATATTTGCCAAACACGCACTTGTTCGCGTAACAATTCTTGGACGTAAACGATCGTTAGTATAATATTACTGCGGACATGTGTTTTGATGTCTAAAGTTTTCCGCGGACTAGTGTTAATCTCTTACGCAAGGTTACATGACCGGCAGGAGACCCGGAATCTTGAATCGGCAAAGGCGATAGATCGCACCACTTCACACCTATGTGTTACAGCTTAGTCCTAAGTCCAGAGGGAAGCCTGTGATGTGAGCGGGGCGTGTTCTCTGACAGACAGCGAAAGGGACATTGTCCACTAAGTTTGAGTGGATCAGTTCACAGCGACATCCAATCATAATTGAAATAGAGGGTGTGATTACAATTTATCCGAATGATAATTTTCATAAATCGTAAGCGAAAAGTTAGTTTCGCCTATGAAGACTGCTAAGCAATAGGGTTACTCCGAGAAGCCACTCGTAATCTGGTGGTAAAACTTAGAGGTAGACTTATTCATTGAATTTCAACCCTTTTTGTACATGTAACCATCTAACCGTCGGCATTGCTGACTGGGTGCTAGGAGCTTTACATCTATCTTTCACTCATTTAACTTGTAACCAAATCGAGCCTGGGTGGGACTTCTAAAATAATTTAAATAAAATATTGGGAGGACCCCACCCCAAACATAACAATCCCCCACACAGTCCTTTTTTGAAAATAAAGCTTCCTACGAAAATGAAAATAAAGGTCAATAACGCTAAACCGAGGTCTCTAACCGACCAAGACTTCTAACGGGTTAGCTCATATTTTTTTTAAATTTTATCTTTTGACGCCTGTATTTTCAAATTTTTATTTGTCTTAGTTTACCGACCTGAGACACTCACTATTGGTCGTCTCTTCCCTGCTCCTGTGTGGCTTAATTAAATCATTATTATTTCAATAATAACGCTAACCATGGAATCTCACACAGGTACACTAGCTTGACAGCGCCTTGAGTCAATTAAGAAATATCTCCCCGTCCGTGATTCTGTCAAGCAACAACTACAAGCGCGTCAGGAGTCTCAGGTGGAATTTACAGAAGGTGCAGAACAGTTAGTTAAACCAATTGTCGAACCAACAAATTTTTTTATGTTTTTTTACAGCAACTGAGGCAGCACAAAAAGCTCTTGAGACATTACCTGTTGATATTGCTGGCCGTCTTCAAGCAACTCAACCACCACTACTCCCTCGACCACAAACCCCGCCTCCGCCAAACCCTAACACCAGGATAACAGATAAATTTACGCCGGAAGGTATTGCCGCCGTCAAAAACCTAGACCAATTAGTTGATATTGCCGCGTTTGGATATCCTGAAAGATATAAGTATATAAAACCCGAATATATTAATACTATGAAATATGGCGATTGGATTAGGGATGCATTTCGTATTGCTTTTGATACTCCGCAGATCAGATCTGATGAAGATGTTAATACCTTTTTAACATTACAGTGAAAGATTGTATTGAAAGAGTAAAACACGAAAGGAAACACAAAAAAAAGAAATGAAGTTGCAACTTAAAGAAGCTAAACAAGAGAGGAAATCAAACTTAAGAGCAGGAGAGAAAAAAGCAGACAACAACAAGTAAGAAAAAAGCAGACGAAACAACAAGTAAGAAAAAAGCAGACGAAACAACAAGTAAGAAAAAGAGCAGACAGACGATACAAAAAGTAAGGAAAAAGCAGACGAAACAACAAGTAAGGAAAAAGAAAAATTGTATTATGCAGATCCTGGCCCCAGCGCCACTGGAAGTGGTATTGCCACTCAAGGAAGTGGCCTTGACAAACTTTGTCCTAATAACGTCATTGCCGATGTTGAACGACTAGAAATTCAGATTGGCGGAAAAACGAGCTGGCAATAATTCTCCAGAAATCATTAATGATGTAGATGCTATTTGTCAGAGATTATTTACAGTCGGTATTATGGACATTAATGTTTATCGGTCCCTCATAGATGAAATCGTTGATGATTACTGCAGTGATTGATGCAATTAAACCAGTGACAAGAAAATAAGATGATCATACATAATGCTCAACGTGGATCTGTAATGGTCAGGGTGATAAATTCGCGGTTGCCAACCTATAAAGTAATCTACGGATATGGACTCCGTGATGTTGTTCAGGGTCTATTCAGAAGAATAGCCCCGAAAGTAATACCGATTGCAAAACAATTATCAATGAAAGCTATTGATGTTGTTTGTGATAAAGGTATTGGTACAGTCGGTGATGTTGCTAGTTAAACATTCTCAGCAATCAGGGATAGACTAGCACGATTAATACGCAGATCGCAAGCGGTCCGACCTCAGCCAGTAAAATTGCGGAGCACCGAAGTTATGCCTGCAGGTGTCAGTAAAATAATAAATCAAGCTGCAAATCAAAGACTAGCAGAGTTGGCTGGAGTACCCTTGTCGGAAAAAAATATAACTGTTAGTCTGATAACAGGAAGTGGTCTTCGTGTTAGTAAAGTATAATAATGTTCAAACGTGTTTCTGATCCCGCATTTGACATGGATGCGTCAGTTCTCAAAGATGAATCTGTGCGCGATTATCAATATTATTCTTATGACGCACCTGTACCTGACGCACGAGGAAGAATCGAGTTGCAAGTTCAGGATACAAGTAGATATTTCTTGTCCGCTGTAGGTAGACCTTTGAAAGCAGATGATACAGTGTACAGAATTGGTGAACGAGTTGGTTTTGTTAATAATGGCGTGATGGCGTTATTTAACAGTGCCACGTATAGCATCGACGGAAGAAATATTGAATCATGCCTGGAAAACGTAGATGTTGCCACGACGATACTTAGCCTTGCAAGATACAGCGATGATTACTCGAGATCAGCTGGTCCATCAATGATATTTGCAAAGGATACCACTGATCACCCCGAAAGCATAAATATAAGACTGAATGAAGCTAGAACTGAAGTTGCATCAATGAATGAAAATCTCAGCTTGGGATTTGCATCACGTCGATCAATGTTAAACGGCGAGGAAGAATTTTCATGTGTGATTCCACTATCACAGATATTTGTTTTTCAGGATCAACAAGGATGATTAAAGATGAGCAATATATTGTTGACATATTATTCTGCGAGTTCCAGATGCGACCGAAGATAACTTAGTGGTGTGTGCTAAAAACGGTAAAGTTAAAAACTCGAAGGAATCAATTATAAGAATCATGGGAGAAATTGCTGGACGCATCAGAAGAATTGGAGATATTATGTATGGCTATCTCAACATGAGCAGAAATACAATTATCAGTGTGAGAGAATCAAAATCAGACGATGATGTGGCAATAAAAAAATATGTAGACAGTAACAACGCTACGATGAGAACTGAGATCAATGATAGTTTATTATTTACCTGTAATACAATTACTGGTTCTCTCAATATGGCTAATAATAAAATTACTGGTCTTGGGGAACCAAAATCAAACGATAAGGGCGCAACGAAGAAATATGTCGACAATAACAACGCCCCAATAATAACCTCGTTGACGACAATCAATGATAGACTGATCTCGTTCAGATCTGAATATGCTAGTCATACAATCGCGTTTACAAATTTTTGCAGAAACACAAATAGATTTTTTTGGGAATCCAGCAGTCATCGACATTAAACTCTCTGACATACAAAGATTACCGATGATGCATTATATACAGTAGTGTCTGGATCAGCATTATGGAGACCACTCAATAAATCCATTAAACATACCGCTAAGGTTAACGGCATATACAGATTCTCAGTACTCGGCGCTACAACATTTACAATATCTACCACGATTTCACGGCGTTCTCCAATCCTAACTCCGCCAGGCGGATATTCTGGGTCTATGTTAGTGCTATTGGAGCAAAACGACGAGGAAACATTTGTAGTGGAACCCGAAGAAAAAGGCCTCGGCGTGTTGTACTATTGGTGTATTGAATTTGTCGCTAATCTACCACCTACTAAAATTATTTGCAATTTATATATGAACCAATCGATTGACGTTCAACGTTTCAGATACGAGAAAGCATGTTTGTTGCAGATCCAAATGAAAAATATCTTTCATGAGTACATAATTGTATACTCTGCATCTGCCGTAGTCGCTTGAACAGCAACTATAATCGGAGTATTATCAGCCACATACATAATAGCACCAGTAATAGGAATTGGTGTTGTAGTTATAACCGGTGCTGCTTGTATTCTTAATATCATCGCAAAAAAAATATCCAAGTGCGCGGCTGATAAATTGCACGAATATACAACGTTGCTATCGGCGTAAACACAAGCACGCGCCAAATTATCATCGCTGATATCATCAGGGCTCAACGATGGAATAATATTAGATCAGGAACTCGCAGAAATGGTTAAGGTTTACCATGAAGCAACTTGAAACCAACCTCTTGATTCTGTCAAGGTAGAATCTCCGCCGATTCCGACAAAGATAGGTATTTAAAATCAGGATTTAAATAATAATGTCGCAAAATCAATCCCTGATATTGCTAGAACCAATAGTCGCTAATACAACACCACCAACAATCACGATGATGTGAGCGAGCTTAACCAGTCCTGAGTTTGACGTTAGCTTTCCATCGGCAATTCCAGCCAAAGAAATAGCGTTAGCACAATTGCGAATATTACAGCTGGCCAAATATTAGATCAAAGTAATTTGGTTGGTTGCTAGCAAATAACTCATTAATGTTTTCGTATAAAAATAAATCTGAGGGAACCCCCGATTGGCAAGCTGTTGGTATTCCTACGGGCAGTTATCAAATAGAACAGATCAATCGTGAATTCCAACGTAGGATTAAATCTATTACAGGAAAATAATCCAAGATAGCTCTCATGATTCATAAGCCAACGTTATCGGCGGCGATAGAAATATCGATACCAGATTATGTCGTAGATATATATTAGTCATCGATCCGAACTGTGTTAGGATGGCCAGAAGCAGAACCTCAAGCACCACAAACACCCCTTCGCCCTCAACGATCTGATTATTCATCAGACGAGAAAGAGTATTGGGGAAGTAATCCAGAATATTATAAAAGTTCTCAGTTGTGGAGATCAGTAGAAGCTATCCCGACAATGGTGCATTCTTTGTTCCCGGGTTTAAAGTTGTTTCGGGTAAAACTATCCCCACTGAAATAATTGGAAATATTTTCCGCAAGAGGAGTTATTTACCGCGCAGTATTATTCGATGAAATTTATCGCGAGCTCAAACGAATGAGCGACAAACTACGCCAGTCATTCACCGCTATGAACGAAAGGGAGGAAATCATTAAACAAATAGAATACCTGAACCACGTTGCATCAGACCTCGAGACTGCTTATCGAAGTATTATACAGGCGGTGATTAAAACCCGCAGTGAAATTGTTACTGATGATGTCAATAGATACTCAGCTAAACAAAAATTCCTGAACAAATATTCGAGCGCAACAACTCAGTTGTCAGAGGTGGACCTGCCAACGTTTAAACTTCCCAGATTTAACGCCGACGAGCTCAAGAAAAATGTCAATGATATCATCGGGGAATACTATCCCAAAATCATTGATGCAAGGAGAAAAATATCCCAAGCGGCAGACACCGCCGCTCTGAGTATTCTCAAACATAACAATGACCCAGACGGCGGATGTCGTCATATATCACCAGGTGTTGTCAATATTGCATCAACAATCGCAGTCAATCTGGTGTGTGATGCAATCGATGTCAGTTATTGAGTAGATCTTGAAAAATACAGGCAGGCACAACAGGGATATATTGTATATTCATTTAACCCTGAAGTTCCGCCTGGGTTTTTAATTGTGTCAGTACCTGTGAATCCGGTTTATCTCCGATGTCACAATCCGCTGTTGTCACGGACACATTTCAGACTTGCTGACCAGAACGGACACCTTGATTTAAGAAATGAATCTCTTATAATAAGATTGTATGTGCGTTCGTAAGACCGTATATCTTCAACGTCGAGATCGTGGCCTGATTGATTTTCGTGACATCTCCTAAAATCACAATAACTGTTATAATCTGAATAAAAATAAAAAATAAATAAATATTATAATCAGAATCAAATAAAAACATTAATATTATAATCAGAATCAAAATAAAAAATAAAAAATAAATATTATGATCTGAACCGAACTCAGAATAAAAATATAAACAAATATTATAATCAGAATAAAAATAAAAATAAAAAAAAAATATTATAGTCAGAATCAAAATAAAAAAAATAAATATTATAATCAGAATCAAAATAAAAATAAAAAATAAATTTTATAATCAGAATAAACATAAAAATGAAAAATAAATATTATAATCTGAATCCGAATAAAATAAAAATAAAAAATTAATATTATAATCTGAATCATAATAAATATTGTAATCAGAATAAATATTATAATATGATTCTGCATAAATATTATAATCTGATTCTGAGTAAATATTATAATCAGAATACAAAATAAGCAATAAACATTATAATCTGAATAAATATTAAAATCTGATTATGAATAAATTTTATAATCAGAATAAAAATAAATATTATAATCAGAATAAATATCAGAATAAAAATAAATATTATAATCAGAATAAAAATCAGAATAAAAATAAATATTATAATCAGAATCAAAATCAGAATAAAAATAAATATTATAATCAGAATCATAATAAATCTGAATCAGAATCAGAATCAAAATTGGATTGGAACCCTGTTAATCAAGGGGGACAATAGTCAAAACATGCACTTGTGTATACAATCCGTTAACACTTTCACCAGTGACGTTGTCACCATCTTCACTTTCACTGTGACGTTCTCACCACTTTTAGCTCCATAATCCCCCTCGACATAATTAGAGCTTTTACAATCCGATTGTTTACAATCGTACACACATTTTTTCAACTGTCTTACACGTGAACTCATAATCTTTTTTGTTTCGAGTTCGCATGCTAACTCTGGTCTAACTTTCTCAATCGCCTGTGCGAGTGAAACGAATTGTCGGACGTTTTAATCATCATCGAGATAAAGTAGCGATTGTTTCATTGCCTGTTGGAGTAATTTAATCAACCTGTATTCGGCTGATAATGTGTATCTTCCGTCGTATTTTCGTTCTTGTAATATTTCAAAGTCATTTCTGATTTTTTCAGGGTCAAGTTGATCAAAAAGTTCTATATCATCGTCATATAATTTTTTAATCGCAGAAATACTCGCATTAATGTTTTCAGAATTCATTATATAATAAATAATTATTTAAAATAAAAACAAAAGAATAGACAGCAAGAGTGATGAGTAATTTGCCGTTCTATGGGGTCCCTTCATTTTCCAGTATTTGCCTTTCCACGGGGTCCTTCATGGGGTACCCTTCAATGAGGCAATTTTTTTCTGGCTGACATTCTTTCTCAATGTCTTTTTATGGGGCACCTGTCATGAGGCCTTTTTCTTTCTGGCTGACATTCTTTTTGAATATCTTTGCATGGTTCGCCCTTCATGAGGCCACCTCCACCTGTGGAAAACTGATTACTCGTACTGTCTACTTTGGGGATCTTTTTTTTTTAATTTTATTCACACCTCCTCCCCCTAATCAAACCCTGGGGAGTGCAAAATAGCACCCACAACGTTGTTTAACATGGTTGGGAGGTGTGCATGAATTTTCGTTAGGCTGGAGCCCCACCCTCTAATTGCTATTAAAATGCGATTTATCGCCCCCGACGACAAATTTGTCAGTTACGGATTGGAACGCCAGACGTCGAGTATGAAAATTTGCAGCCTTAACCGCTCGCCCACTGATCCTTCATACGATTATAAGTTTGAAAAATAATTATGAAGTTACCTATATCTGGAAATCTAAAAATAGCTTACCTTGATTATATACAAAGGGGCGTGGCTTATCTGTTCCTCATGTTTTCCTGAATTGTCAGGGATATAGTCTAGTTGTGTAACATGCAAGAGAGATAGGCAGTCCTGGTGTAACACACAGTCCTGGTGTAACACACTCTGTCTTCGTCCTTCACAAAGTAAAGGGGGACAAGAATAACATTTTTATAAATACAGTGTGAGCCACAACAAAAAAAAAAATAAAATAATCCGCGGCCGTCATATAATATTACGCAGTTACAAGCGAATCTACTGTTTAATCACTCTACGTGAGGAAGCTTTACTTGACAGAGTTATCTTCCTTCATCTGGAGTGTTTTTGCATACAGTTGAAAGACAACTACAACAAAATTCAAAATTGAGCGAAAGTAGATTCAGTAGCGACGGCGTCTGCCTCTAGATACTTGAATATTATGCTTTCTTTGTATTTCTTTGAAAATGCTGATCTGGTTATATTATCTGCGACACGTTGTACCGAAGCTAGGAAAATGCAGAAATATTTCGCAGCTGCACATATCGAATGAAGTTCTATTTCTTCCCATGTCTCTGTATTTACAGATATAACTGCTCTTGCAGATTTATTATATTTGCCGGTACCTCCAACTATACAATTCTGACTCTATGTAATAGCCTGCAAATTGTTCAAATAATTGTCGAGTTTTTTGCCGTTACAATGATCAATCACAAGCCGATCTTTGATCAGTCCGTGAATACATTCATACACAAATTTGTGGCAGAGATATATTTTCCCACAGCACAGAATATGAGATAACCAGCATTATTGACAAAACCGACTTTTTATAGTTGACAGTTCCTAATTACACCAGAACGAGAAGCCTCATAATTTTTAATGATAGGATGTGTTACATATTACCTTGCTCCATTTATATAGTAAATATTATTTCTCCAAATTATTATTTTATTACTAGAAAAAAAAATGTGGGATGCTAACCCGAAAATCTTACGAGATAGTCTTCAGCGTCTTTTATCGGAGATTCATTACCATCTTTTTTTAAGCATAATACCGTGTCAAAGCTCTGTATTTTTTTACTGCCGCATTCTACACACAGCTACGTTTCACCCCTGACAAAGACGTTACACTTTAAACACGGCTTTGGTCGTAGACTTTCTCGTCGCATTCTTTGCATGTGGTATCCACAGAATTCATTTACACAATCCTGATTACAAGGAGTTGCAGATCCAATCATCAACCACTTACAACAATTCTTTGCTTGAATAATTACATAATTGTTTTAAAGTTTAATTTCAATATTTATTTGCCTTAAATATAATATGGAGGAATTTACGAGATTATATTCGATTCAGCCCTCTAAAGCTCGATCTTAACAGAATAATCCCTAAATAGCCGAGGCGAGCTCTGGTTGATGTTGATTTGACGAATAAGACTTCATTCAATTGTATCCATGAAGCCAAGAGAGAGTTTCGCAATTATGGTGCGGCTCAAGTGTGGTCAACATTCAGAAATAGGCAAGACTTTGATGCTTCAATGAATGACCAACGAGCAAGGACAATTATTAATTATCTTGACGAACAAAGATATATTTTTGGAATAAAATATATCGTAGCGGTAGATGCCGTCGCGGTAGACGACATCTGGATTATTCATGGCAAACGTGACCCTGTTCGATTACATCACGCTGGAGATGTTTTCACGTTAAATAAAAATTCCAAACCGGGAATGTTGACTGGTATCGACAAACCATATTATGAAGCAATAATATCGTATCGTCCATAAAAACAAGTCTGGCTACCTGTCTTTGAGAGATCTATTCTCGACGAGAGTCCCGATGCTGCAGAATACGAAATTAAACTTGCAAAAGGTCTTGGCAGAAAAATAATTGGTAAATTTAAACAAGGAGGATCATATGATCATAAACGACATTGTACAAGATTAATTATCGATGATGATAAGTTTGATTTTATAATTGCTGATACAACAGAGAAAAATATATTTGCAAGTCGAAGTAATATTAACTTAAAGGACGGAACCAAATTAGGAATAATTGTGAGCTACAGTGATGGTGATTCTTCACAATTCGCTCATTTAAGATCTTCTATGCTCGCGTACGTTTCGATAAACATGTTATCGATGATAAACAGATTTCCTGATACCGCGTTTAGTGTCGCCAGAGATTCATTTTATATCAATAAAAAAAAAACAGGATTCCTAAATGAATTACATATCGGCGTAGATGCATCATGGGGCGAATGGAGAATAAAGCGAGAAAAGATACTTAGTTATTTTGTATCCACCGACGCTGAATCTAACGAAACATATTATAAAAGCAAACAGATGTCGCAGCGTTCATTGGCACCATTGGTATATGATCCCGTATCCAGAAATAAACCCGTTTATCTTTAACGGGTGCGGCTGTTCTGGTAAAACAACGCGTGCGATTGAATTATTTCGTAATTTTGACGCCTACACACAGACTCGCCAGAGAAAAGAAAGAGCAAGGAGTTAAATCTCATACTTATCACAGCTTCTTTAGATGGAAGGGAGATGTGTGGACTCCTGAACGAATGAGTGAGAAATATATCCCTAAGATCATTATCTGGGATGAGATATGCAAGGTATCCGTGGAGGTATTAAAAATGTTTCTTTATTGGTTATTCACTCGAAATACTGCCGTTATCATGTGTGGTGATCATGGTGAACCACCACCCTTTGTTGGATCATCTCCGCATGAATGGCTGAAGAAGTTCGTAGGTTATTATCGGGAGAAAACTGATGATCATAGAGCTACTGATGAACCGCTGAAAGAGTTTAAAAAGTTAATCAGACTGCAGCCAGATAAAATTCAATGTGAGATAATGCGTGAAATAATTCCAGAAACTCCATTGCATGATTTTTGGAATATGTGGAGACCAAATGATTTGATGGTTGCAAGTAGAAAACTAGTTCGTGATCAATTTCAACAGCAATTATTTCTGTTACATAAAGAAAAGTTTTCAGATTTACCAGTGCCATTGTCTTATCGACCAGCAGATACAAGCAAACTAAATACTGAAGTTGAGATTCCTGGAAATAATGAGAAATAAATACTCGTTCTTAATTATATTGTTTTGGTTCCTGTGAGTGTTGTTGAGAGCGCTTTAACGATGGATAAATCTCCATGGACTCTAGGATATGCTATAACGATTCATTTGTCACAAGGATTAACTATGTCCAAAACAAATATCTGGATTGTTGATGATCGTTTTGAAGGGTCAAATTTAGTTTATCGAGCAGTGTCGAGAGTCAGAAGAATGTCTCAGTTACGGAGGGTTATCATAGACTGCGCAATGAATAATAACCAAACAATTGCAAAGATACAGTAAGAAAAAAATTAACTGGTTATCAGCGATCTGACAAAAAAAGTAAGCGTTATTTTGATCTTTATGTTAAGTTTATCATGACGCTGAAACAACAACAAAATGATCACTGTGCTTGCTGCAACACAGTAATGTTGTGATAGTATTCTTCTAATGACCCACGACAGTTTACCGTGGATATAATTAATAGTAGTCTCGGCCATACACGCAGAATATGATGCTGACCTGTCTTGAGTGTAATCGACGTAGGTGCGCTGGTGTCCTGCTTTCACAGAAGTGAACCTTGCAAAAGCGAAGGCGGTGGTAATCGTGTATCTTCAGGAATTACTTGCAATTGTTCACGCACAAATCCACGTTGAGGAGCAGTTGAATCTAGTCTGTAGATTGCAGGTCTACCTGTGGATCTTACCACGCTTGAAATTTTATGTGTGGTCACACTCCAAATAGGATCAGTTGCTCTTTTTTTTTTACCACTTTCAAGTTCACCGGGTTCATATAAATGTCTGACAGTCACATTACCTAGTACAGGTTGTTTTGAGAAAGAGTGACGTCGTTGTACTGGTATGAATTTTTTTTTTTTTTTTTTTTTTTTTTTTTTTTTTTTTGTAATTGCATTGATAGGTTTCATAGAAATTCCACGAGTAATTTCGTTATTTAACGCAGCTATCACACTTGGTAGTCATGCAACCCATTCACGAGATCTCATGTCTTTCTGAACTTTATTTAGGGATATTTCCTTTGCATATTGATATCCAAACAATCGCTCAGTAAGTGTTCGATTAAATCGCTCAACGATTGCCTGATCGCGATGAGTGTCCTAGTCTGATTTTGACATTATGTTGTTTCATCAAAGACGTTACTTGACCAAGAAATTCGTTGTCAGGATCAGCCTGTAGCAACTGTGGCCATCGCAAGGGTCCTCGTTGATAAATTCGTTCAAACACAGATGTAACTTCAGTTACTGTCTTTGTTGATAGTGGTTCTGCTTCTTTATACTTGCAACGTCAACGACAGTCAACGCGTATTTGTGTGTGCGCAATTGACGTCTACCAATGTTAATAGTTTCATGTTGTAAAAACAAAATATCTGCTTGATAAACCTCATTGGGAGTACCAACATTAAAATGTGCGTACTGAAATTTTTTAGGTGGTGCTAGATAAATTTGCCATATTGCCTGTCATGCTAACCAATTTTCAGCAACAGAATGTGCGACACATGCTGAATCAGCAGGTTTACTAATCGCTCCTTTACCCCTCCAATATCCTCTTGGGCTATAATAAAGTGAGTTCATTATTATAATAATAATCGGCCGACTAATTACCGGCCCCTAGCACTAGTTTAACTTTCATCGCAGATCTTACCAGCCAATTAGCAAGCGATTCTCTGAGAGATTTTTTTTTTTTTACAGACTTTAAAGTGTGAATCAACTTCACGTCTGCAATATGTCGTTGTTATAGATCTGGATTTTATATTCGACATCATGAACGTGGCACGCTTGATCAATCGCTTTTATAGGATACTCTCCAGGTCTTGGTTGATCTTTCTCCTCAAGTCAGATATCAAATCGGGTTCCAGGACCACAATAATTATATCCAGGAAGTTGCTTCTCGCCAGCATACTTAGCCCATGGAGTTCCTGGTAATTTTCCCAGTGAAGCAGCGATATCTCCGCCAGTTTCATGAGAGATAAATCTGTATTTGCTTGTACCACGTTTCATACACTTACCTGTAAGTGCACGCTTTTTATTTCTCGTCGTTATTGTTTTAATCCACTGGTGGGGGTGGGTGCTCTGCATCGAACACAATATAAATTCATATAATTATTATATATACCTACAACATGGATATCATTGATTTTTCAGCGACACGAAAGCAAGAGCCAATCAAGAATCATGCAGCGCTACCATATTCTATCAGAGTAATTATCATATGTCCATCTGGGTCTGGTAAGATACAATTGTTGCTTAACCTGATAATGAGATGGCTCAAGCATGATAAGTTGTATTGAGTGGCACCATATGTAGATGATCGGCGATGCTACGACGTGCTTAAAGATTTTAATGAAAATGCAAAATTGTTGGACGAGGACAGTAATAATATTATTGACTTTATCACCGATATCGATGATGCTCCATCTGTGGATGATCTCGATGGATGTATTAATAATCTCTTAGTATACGACGATGTGATGATAGACAAACAATCAAATCCAGCTCGGATATTTTCCCGAGGCAGGCACAAAAACGCCGATGTTATATATGTTACTCAGCGATATATACAAACACCTAAATTGATCAGAGATGACTGCCATCTTCTGGTTGACTTTAATGATGTTGATACCCACACACTGAGAAACATCCACCAGACTTGGTGTTCAGGGGACATGGATATAATTAAATCCAGAAACTTCTTCTCAAAAGAGTAAGTGTTTCCTCATGGATTTATAACGATAAATTTTACATGATCCTCGGTAACGATATCGCATAGGTCTCGATAAAATTTTGGTTGAGAGAGACAGCAGCAGGGACGGGACGACCAACAGTGAGTGTCCCAGGTCGGTAAACGGTGACGCATAAAAGTTTGAAAATACAAGCGTCAAAAGATAAAATAACAAAAATGAGCTAACCTGGTTAGAAGTCTCGGTCGGTTAGAGGCCTCGGTTTAGCGTTATTGACCTTGTATTTTCATTTTCGTAAGAAGCTTTATTTTCAAATAAGGACTGCTCTAAAAGTGGTCTGTTCCCCCCACCCCCACCCCCACCCCCACCCCCGCTGCTCACGCGAACAAGTATTCGAAACGGAACAGCAGCTGCTGCGAGATGAAATCACCAAGAAACCGTTTATCTGGCGAAATACAGACTCGTGTATTTTGTCGTTGGTGTCATTTGTGTACTGTTCGTGACAATTACCGCTGGTCTCGGTGTTGCTGGAATTGCAATTATCATAGGTACACCAATCGGAATTGTTGTCGAAGGTGGTAGCGGGACAATAATGCATCATTATATATTATTTTCAGTATCTGCCTTCCGTGGAGTTCAATTACGAGAGGGTGCGGTTCTTTTTTGCATAACATGGCTCTCTATTTATTTATTTAGAAAATGAACTGTTTTGACAAGAAAAGGGGGTTTCAAGTGAGTATTCTGAAGCTCTCTAAATGTACCATTGGTTTTACACTTAAGGTAAGAAAGACAACCATCTGATGAAGAAGGCATTGACTATCGGACAGAAATCGAGAAATACATATTATACATTAATTAATGACGTTTAATGAGAATGAGACATGTTGCTTTCAAACGCAAACAAGAGAAGATATTCAAACGCAAACTTTGGTGTACGCCTTCCCAATATAGTTTTTCTGTGGTTTATATATCCTTGCATCAACAGAAATCAGTTTAGATGTATATGATTTTTCTTATTGGTTTTGTAGGGCCTTAATTGCATTGGAGAGAAACAGAGCTTTAAAAAAAAGTTGGCATTTAGTTTAGAGAATAAAATGAGTAGTGCATCGTGGCTATATGGCGATGATATGAAATTAATATTAGCCAGGAGTGGGTATATGACAACAACGAGAAATGTAACAATTCGTCGATAGTCTACAAGTTTAACATCGTGGGTCTGTATGGCGACAAGGGAAAACGTAATTTAATTTGCAATATTAACTTTTCTATTGTCGCTAAAATACCGGTTTTGGATGGTCCTGTATGCGGACGAGGAAAAACATAATGTTTCTGAAACGATCATAAGTTTAGCCTGATGGGCCTGTAAGGCGTCAGGGGGAAACGTTATGCTAGAAACGTCCATAAAGTTAACATTGCGGATCCTTATGACGACGAAGGTTAACATAATTGCTCAGAACGTCCATATGCTTAACATGCACTTTGACTGACCAACATCCAGTCATGTAATGTCTATAATATAGTATCCAACACCCAATTATCTCTATCCAGTAGCTAGTACTATACTATCCAACAAATCATTTGGAGAGACCTATACCCAGTAATGTACTGTCTATTACCTCACATTTACCATCCAACGCGCCGCTTGGAGTGGCCAACACCGAGGCATGTACAATCATTTACCCCAACACGTACCGTCCAACACACCCAATTTACCATACAACATGCCACTTGGAATGACCAACATCCATATAACTGTTGACCACACAGGGTAGGATATGAAAGAAGGGGTATAAAATATAATTGAAATCCCTTAGAAACAAAATTAACTTCCCCACCCCCTAATTAAATAACATATTATCCCCTTGAACACGAAGCAAAAACCCATATTCGCCTATGTCTTTCACATCATCCCCTTATAGACAAAACTAACACTAATATCACTGTTATAAGGCCCTATAACCCACGCATGGGAGTGCAAGGAAGGAAAAAAAAATGGTAGAAATATACACACTATATACAGAAATACGTCTATACACTATCATACATGGAGGTTTTATTTCTGGTCGATAGTTAGGGGGAAATAAAGAGGTATTTATGATGTAAAGTAATATGCAGAAGAAAAGGATATCTCTAGTCTTTTCATTGCATGCTTTGAAAATATACCGTCTTTCATGCGTTAGCCATTGTTTAAACAAAAATGGATTGAATATTTTACAGGATATAAAATCATGCGGAAATGTCAACAGTCAAGTTTCACAATCGTTTCCATTTTAACACGGTTCCATGCAAGGTGGTCCCTTATTGCTGCATATACTAATGTTATATGATAAGATTCATCGACATATCATTAGTTTAAATCCCAAGATCAAAGGTATAATAATGTGTAATTTAAAATAGTTTTGATCCCAATATGAATATGATACCTATATTATTTTAAATGTTAATGAAATGTCATGGAGAGGTTCCTTAGATATACCGATGTTTTATGAAAAACATCTCAGACTTTAGCATTAGCACTGAACATTCTTGAGCATTGTGGGTTGGAAGACTAGAAATAACAGATATAACTTTTGTCAAGAAAAACAATTAACAAGCGAAATGTGTGTTTCATACTACTTGTCGTGCAACTCTCATTGCGTTTAAGAAAAATTATATAATTAAACCATGAAGACAAATTTGAAGCAATAAAGTTTTATATTCTTGGGATGTTCCAAGAGAATTTTTACTCCTTTAACCATGAGGACAAATTTGACGCAATAAAGTCTATAAACATCTGTTCAATTGTTGAGTAAAGACAATAATGGATATCACATGTAAAAATCAGTTTATTAGTTTTCATTCTTTATTTCAAAACAATTTTTGTTCATGTGGGATAAATACTTTAAATTATGAGGGTAATATAGGTATTATCAAAAAATATTTGGACGTATCAAACATAGATATTATTTTACAAAAATCAACTATGTCATTCTTGACTCAATTATTCACTCAAAAAAGAAAACTTTGAAAACGTATCAAACGATTTTTGTTGAAACATAATTTATATCGAAAGTATAAGATAAATGGAAACGTGATATCAACTTCGATTGTCGTTTTGACTGGAAAATAATAAAAAAAATTTGCACATACCAGTAAGTCTACAAATTACTTAAGTGGTTTCAGTGGAAAATAAATTTTTCATAGAATGATAACTATAAATCTTCTTGTACACAAACTGAGAAATTAAACAAATTATATAGGTACATGCATTATGATAGGGAGAAATTCAGTCATAAATAAGAAATTTATCAAGGTATAATTGACATATCAATTTTCCGAAGAATAATTTGCAGTATATTTTAATATATAAAAAATAATACATGTATTATTATATAAGATAAATGATGGAATGTGTTCAGTTATCAATTATATCTTCCAGGGAATAAAGTACTTGATAAGAATAAGGGAATAATTATTTCCACAGCGATATAGAAGACAACAGCTAATATATTGAATGTATAACATTAATATACATGCACTCTCTCTCTCTCTCTCTCTCTCTCGTCGATTATCTCCCATATAAATGTATTCTTCCGCTGCTATTGTGGTTTAATATTGTTACGTGTTTAGGATCGTAGAAAATGTAACAAGAAAAGAGTGAAGTCAATAAGCTTTGTAAAATTTAACGAAATAATTTATTTCCCTAGAAAAACAAAGTAAAAATAAGAAAAAGGACTTACGGTTTATGAATCAAATCCAAAATTAATGAAATAATTAAAAAATATAAGTCCTATCAAATAAAAGTCCTAAGTGAATCACAGTTCGAATCCCGATGAAATTCCAAGATGGAAGGCGATGACGTCTTCGATAACCTACTTTGTCCTGATGTTTCAAAAGTTCTTTGTTGAATCACCAAGAATAATATTCCAGTTTGGAATCCCTGAATAAATTTCAATTAATGTCTTTGTCCAAGAATTCTGATGAACACTAGTAATTTTCAGGGAGAATAAATTACTTTAAATTGAATAACATAAAAAAAAATTCAACTCAAACTGATCACAACAAAACACTTTTGAGCTTCAAAGGTTTCAAGCACAGCTGGAAATTTCTTCTCAAGATAACGACTATACAGTAAATTAAGACGTAAAATAGATTCCCGGATGGGGGTCACGTGATCACTTTCTTAGAGCAGCGTAGAAACATTGCATGCCGATTATCACGTACGAGGTACTCTTTGATTCTACTGAATGAGTCTTATTATAAGATTGAATAAAATAAAAAAAAAGTTGTTTACACAAAACTGAGACTGGTTTTGAATCAAGGTCAGTAAATAGATACAACGTTTCAACTTCTGCTTGTTTATCAGGTCAAACAGAATTGAACTGAATTTTCTGGAAAATGTCAAATCCAGTAAATAAAGTTATCAATACAATAACATGTAATGAAATAAAATAAAGTAAAATAAAATTAAAACTAACAAACAAGTAATTAAATTACATATACATAACAATATTATTGTCATTTTGAAGCGACTAGAAATTAATAAAAACACAAAGATACATTCAAGTAATTACTTAAATATATGACTGTATCAACATGTCTATAAGTTACTCTCAGAGATGGTATCTTGGCCACCTCTACCCATGTGGGTTTATAAAATTTAAAACAAACATCAAAAATATATGAAGTTTTACCTGTATCTTATTCGACATACGTTTACATGTGTGCTAGCATATGGTCTGATTACTCACTACACTGTTTTTGTGTTTGGCTTCGCTAGTATGGCTGGTTTAACAGTTTTGTAATTTGTGAATGAACACCTTTATGTCTGACTGGTCTAGTAATTTGTAGTGTAAAGTACATTTTGGGCAATATTGTAGGTCTAGCAGTGTGTCATTAAATTAACATCCATGATGACGTGCGACCGTTGAATGCTCGACTTTACTTGTTTTCAACGTTATATCCATGAACTGAGTGAAACTAATGAAGAACTACAACAACATAGTGAATGCTTGCAAGACAAAATTAGTAATCTCAGTGAAACGGTGAAAAGTTTGGAGTTGAAACTTCTGTTGAAGAACAGCAAAATCTGGTCTACCTTAGTTTGCCAGAGGATAGATAGAGAACAATGGAGCAATATGGAAACTGCAGTTAGAGAATACATATATCAAAATATGGATTTGGACCCTTCAGATTTGATATAGAGCGAACGCACCGTCGGTGATCAACAGGAATCTGAGGGCTGCGATTTCAAGGGTACTTGAGGAACGATTTTCACCTCCCAACCAAACGGAACTGTACGGACCGTAACTCAGAGAGAAAACAAAAATCAGGCGAAGCACTTCCTGCAGATGGACAAAGTATCAGAAGACTTATTCATCTTAACCTGTCCTGCAGAACCAGGCGATGTAACTGAAGTCTGGTCAAAGAAACTTTTATTGACGCAATTGTAGATTCAGGTCTGCGACTTCGCATTCAACAGGCGTGGTCTAAACGTATAAATGATACCATACAAAAACCTTTGATCTCGCATACAAAACAGCGCATGGATGATCGTGACTATTATCGTCCGGTTAGGAGCCCACGAAAGGAAATAAGAGAAATATCAGGATCAGTGATCCGAGAGCTCCATAATGAAATAAGTATGTTCAAAAGTCACAAGTACTAAAATTAGTGCAGATTCTACTAAGTACTCAGACTGTAAGTTCCTGGTTACCGTCAAATGTTTCAATGTGATCCGAAGAGGCATATTAAGAATAGTTGTCCAGAACTGAACAAAATGAAATTGATGCCAACACAAACAGAAAGGGCAAAGCTACAACAATGTAGCGCGGTAACTGCTTAAGTTCCATGACTGGCACTGTGACAGCCTTCCAAACTAGCCACAAGGAAAAGAACACAACCAACGGCACTCGGCTGTAG